>OY720677.1:46554465-46663829 GCA_963170755.1 Amphimallon solstitiale | reverse complement strand
ATATATTAAAATCTGTCAAGGGTGCCATCATAGGATATGTGTTTACTTATGATGACATACATGTGTGTCATCATAGGCAAATGTGATTACACGACTCAGCCTAACGGCCTCGTCGTGCAAAATTCACATGTGTGCGGTAACAATGTCTGTATCCCACGTGTATCGTAAATAACTATAATAATGAATCTAGTCAGAAATAAGAAAACTGATTTATTAATGGAATAAGTTTTTAGCAATAAAAAATAAACACATATTTTAAATAAACAAGATTCTTAAAATACAAAAATATGTATTAAAAAAAATATTTGCACAATTCACATATGAACTGCTTAGTGTTTGAATTGACACCAGCACACTCTGCGTGACACCAACTATTACACTTTTGACATCGCAGCCAATACTCTCGTGACCGAGACATCGAATATAATTCAGTGCAATAGAGGCATGCAGCATCAGACTCATCATCACTCTGCATGTTTTCAACAATGTTATTGTCTTCTTCAGTTTCTTCACAAATTTTGATTTGTCGTTTTGCCTTTCTTGCAAGTTTCTCTCTATCCTTTCTTTCTTTTTCTTCTTGTTCGATTTTTTTTTTTGTTGAATGTCTGGTGTTGTATTTAGAATGCCCATCTTTCTACGTTTTCTATTTTTCTGATTATTGGTTCTCGGTTGACTAACTGGTACTGGAGAAAGTTGTTGAATAAGAACTAAAGGTGAGGGTGTTATAGATTCTTGCACGTCTGAAACCTTCGTATTCTTGCTATCGGTACCAGGTGTTTTTGGTTTCACCACAGTATTTGTAGGTAATGATGCCCCAGGCTCTAGTGTAATAGCTTCTCGATCTGTTGTCAAAGAGGGTGAGAACATCCAATCTTCAAATACGGTAGGGTGCAGAGGACGAATTCCTGTCTTGGAATAAGCATTTATTGCATTAGATGGCGTGGCAGCTTTTAGGTAAGCCTTATTAAATATACCAGATACTTGAAAGTGAAAGGTCTTGAAAGGGTGCAAGGGCTTTCCTGGTGGAAAGTGACTGGTCTTCCCGGATTTTGCTTCAGCCACAACTGAACTTCCTGATCATAATAGACCTGCAGTGGTCCAAAAAATCCCACGTCTAAAGGCTGCACTTTATGGGTACAATGAGCGGGGAAACAGAACAATATAATTCCATTTTCTTTCGCATATTCTAGAACTTCTAAATTTTTGTGGCTGCTATGTCCATCCAACAAAAGCAACACTTTATTGTTTTTGTTTGGTTTTGCATAACGCACAAAATGTTTGAGCCACTTAACAAGTATTTCCCCAGACATCCATCCATTATCTTGACAAAAAGCAGTCGTTCCTGGTGGTGCATTGTCTAGTAATTCATTTTTAAACCTCTTTCGGGGAAAAATGAATGCTGGTGGGACAAACGTTCCAACTGTATTCATACAACCAGGGTTACGATTAGACACTTGCAAATTGTACCAACATCTCAAAGCAAAACGTACTAGATTTTCATAAAAAGTACTATCTGTCAGAATAAAAAAAAAATTTTTTTGGAAATTTAGTACTATTTATCCAAATTTAGTACTTTTTTTGAGGAAGAATTCCTAAATATTCACTTTATCTTGGTCAATCAATTCATGGCGACAATAAAGTGGAGTATATATCTAGGCAAGTATGTACAATAATAACAATGCTTTATCGTTATTAAACATGGAATAAGTGGGAAACACGTTAGTGTTAGTTATGGTGTTTTAGCTTTATTGAGTTATAATAATAGTTTCAGTTTGTTGTGAATATTTGAATATGTAACATAAATAAAAAACAGTCTTCTTCTAAAATACTAGAACAAATAACATTATTTTGTTAAAAATCAGTCTCTTCTTCCAAAATACTTTCTAACTCACGTTCAGACATAACATTTTTCGTCATAATGTTCTTTGGTGTCCACTTTCTAATAGTCCCGGCCAATTTCACAGATTGCTTTACATGCAATATTGACGAACAAGTAGATATTCCCAAACGATTCCGGAACTTAGTTTTCATCAAAGACAATTGCGAAAATACTCGTTCAGCTGCTGCTGAGGAATGAGGCAAACTCAAAACTATCTTTGCAAGTTGCATTAAATTAGGAAACATGGGCTTACCTAGACCATTGGTACATCTATTTACCTTTTTCCAGAAAGTAGTTACGTTATTTTGAGACCATGTTTTCACAGAATCAAGTTCTGACAACATCTGCCACTCAATATTAACAGCCTCTAAATCCAATTTTAAATATGGGAAGAGATTTGACCATTCTTCAATGGACATTATTTGTCCAGAGGTAGCATTCGCTGGGGTAAAATTAGCCGCAAATTTCAAATACTCATCCCCAAAATCAAACCGAGACTTAATCTGCCTTGACAACTCTACTAAAAAATCTAAGCAGCGTAATTTCACATTATGCATATCTGCTGGAGGAACCTTCCCAGACTTAGCAATGACATCAAAACAAGCTCCTAGATACAACTGATCTAATCCTTGGTAATTATGTGGGTTACTGATTATTATAGAGTCTATGTCCACATTGCTTTCAAGTATTTCACGTTTAATGTAACACTTAAGGATTGTCTTATAGAGCGTTGTCATGGTTCCCAACAATTCGGGTAATTTTGGTTGCTCAGATTGCAGAACAATGTTAACCTGGGTGACCAATTGTAATACATATGATAAAAAACTTAGGTAAAGTTTGAAAACTGGATTCCGAAAGGCATTTAGTAAAGACTGGACCGTTGGTGACTTATCTTCTAAAATTCTGTGTTGAAAATATAAGGTGAGAGAATTCCAGTGTTCTAGGACTCGTTTCACAACAGCCTGTAAAATTTAATTTTGAGTTTTAATACCTCAAAACATCATTTTTTTACTTACATATCGTGACAACCATCTGGTGGAGCTCAGGTATAAAATTCTAGTTGATTTTTCACCGCAAAATGTTTGGAATTCCTGAAGATCATTAATTCTTTGAGTGCTATGAGCAAAATGTAAGTAAACATCACGCATAAATAATTCAACAGTATTGGGCAATAGTGCACTTGCATGAGATGCACATAAGTGCAGGGAGTGACAACTACAACCCAAAACGAAAATATATGGATTTAAAGTCTTTAGTAAGGCTTTAACGCCGTTTCTATCCCCCATCATAACATTTGCATTATCTGCTCCAAATCCAGCAAGGTTCTCATATGGTATAGAACTTTGATCCAAAAGTACTTTCACATCATCAAATAATGCTTGAGCAGTGCAAGTCCTGACCTCTATTAAATCAAGAAAACAATCATAGACTTCCATTTTGTCATCATCCCAGAATCGAGCTAACACTACTAAGCTTTTTGAAGTACTCACATCAGTCGTCTCATCCAGAATTAATGAGAAATACCTATCTTTCCCTTTCAATATTCTGACAATATTTTCCTGTTCTGTGGGACCCAATCTATTTACGACAATTTGAGCTGCTTTATCTTTCTTCATTTTAACAGACTTTGCTATCAATGAATCAGAAAATATATCTGCCATTGCAGGAAGTAGATCATCCATCAACAGGAAGGGAAAATCAGTTTTTTGCGAATATTTCGCAAGTCATGCTGTTTAGACAAGTACATTACGGGTATAAAAGTATTTAAAATATAATTTTCAATATCTTTTGTATAAAAAAAATTTCAAAATTCAGACCGGAAGTACCACTTTTACTCTTATCGAATAGCGATTTTTTGCAAATATGTCGTAAGTTATGCATTCGATATATATTTATCAAGAGTACAAAAGTATTTAAAACTATATTTGCAGTATTTTTTCTATATATGAAATTTCAAAATTCGGACCGGAAGTAGCACTTTTACTCTTAGCGAGGAGCACTTTTTTGATATCTTGCGAAGTATACATTCTATAGCGATTTATTAAGAGAATGAAAGTACTTAGAATAGGCTTTTGAATAAGTTTTGTATTAAAAAATTCTTAAAATTGTACAGTTTGAAACCTCATACGTATAAGAAAGTCGTGTGGTGGCCACACATCATTTTTTATACAAATCTTTAGCAGAATGTTATGCTGAATTAGCTATCCTTGTATAGATTTTGCCATATTTTAATAATTCATTTAGTAATTGCATACAAGTGTATTGTCTCTATATATTTTTAAGACGCAAAAATACCAGCCGCCTACGTCACGGTATTATCTTTCGGTGCCACTTATTATCTTCTATTTATCTTGGGCGTTGTCGTGTTTTAGCTAGCTCTGATGGTAAATACACAAAAAGTACAGAAATATCTCAAAAGCCCTGATTTTTAGTGATATATTAAGAGGGCATATACCTACCTTTTGTGCGCGGCAGTCATAAAACCCAGCGGGGTATCTAAGTTTTATAATCCCCTGCTCGAAAACTTATATACCAGTTGCGCGCTGCGGTCAATTTTAATTATCCCCAGAAAGGAATGAGAGCGCTTATACAAAATAAATTCGGTCAATTTTATGAGTTTGATATAGCTTAACTAAATTTTCTATGTACATATTACGCTTTCTGTAACGTACATTTTTATTTTACATTCTAAATGAACACTATTAATCTTTACATAAGAATTTATTTGCATATTTTTTAATACGTCCAAATACACAAAAATATTTGGTTTCGTAATATTAAAATTATTGTTGAAAACACTATGAAAAGACTCGTATGCATTCTTGCTTCTTTCCCTGCTTGCAGAACAAGCTGTCCATAAAAATGGTGGAAATTTTGAATTTTCTGAAATGTAATAGTCTACCAAATAGTCACAGTATTAAGGAACTCGAAAATCAGTAGGTGCACCTACTGGTTGAGGATTGCTACCGGAACTACGTCGCATTAAGATATCTAACTAAATTAAGGAAAAGATAACGGAGAATCACAATAGGGGCTGATAAAATCCGGAAAGCGCAGGGCCGAGCTAACTCTGTCGCAGACGGCGTGACGGTTCAGAAAACTAAAACACCTAGAAGTAGAGCGTCGGTCGGCAACGACGCTAGCGACGTTGTCCGGGCACCAGGACACTATGTTACCTTACGATAACCTACCTGCGCCTCCTATGAGCTACCACTGGCTGTGTCCCTCCAGCGGGTTTCCTATTGATCACCCTGTATATGAAGAAGCACCCTACCTTATCTACGTGCTTGTCACAATATTATATGAGTTATGTAGAGGTAAAATAAAAGAAAAGATATTACGGAAAGTAGCAAGATTTAATTAAATAGAAATGATGACTAAGTTAATTTTTTCCTTAAAATTTTAATTATAAAAGTTGGTTGTGTTATATTTTTTTTTTAAAAAAAAAGAAGAAGTTAAAATATAACAGAATAATTCCAGCGACACAAAGCGGTCTGAACAGTTTAAATGAAAAAAAAAGATTAGCAAACGTTGAATGAAATTGATTTACACAAAAAAAGAAATGAAAACTAGACAGTTTGATAAATTTTGTACACAAAGCGTTAGGTAATAATAATGAATTATAAAAGGGAAAAAAACAAGTCTTAATACTAGAACATAATCTCTGCGTTTCAGCAGTAGATGGTTGGTAGCAGAAACGTTTCATTACCTCACATAATAAAATACAAGTAATTTCATGAAAACGCCACTACGGCAATGTTAATACATAATGTAACTCATTATATACACAAGAAAATTAATATCGTCCAGTACACAAGACTTAGTCTAATAAAGTGAAAAATTCGTTAAATTCCTAACACAGGGTTTGATTACATGTACATGATTAATTTAAATGAAGGTTACTTATTAACAAATGGCAAATAATTAAAGATAAAATTAGAAAGGAAATTTTATAATATACAAATTACACTGAGCTTCCCGAACAAGAATTTGCTCCTACAGAAATGACTTTAACTAGCTCCGGAAAATTTAAATGAACAACGTGAAAGACAAATTTTCTAACTTACGGCAAAAAAAAAACGTGCAAAAATTATTATCAAAAATTAGATTAAAATTCAACACATCAAAAAGACATACAATTATTCTAAAGGTATGAAAATACTAGAAATATTACTAATTTAAATACTGTCTCCCCAAAAGTGATAGGGATACGATAATGTATGTACTAAAATAAGTTTTTAATTAAATATTCGCCTCAACAAAGAGTTACATAATTATGGTAAAGACATAACCAAAATTTTAATTAAACCGAATATTACATAAAAATGACAAGTAAGATAACGGTAATTTAATTGGGAATAATATGTGACCTTGCAGTAACCTAAGTGGTGCGATAGTTTTTAAAGCCACCCAAAATTCTTAGGTCAAATTTAGGAAAGATAAAGTCCTGCACTCTGGCATAAAATCGTCGAAAATCAGTCGTAAATTAATGTGTAAAATTACAACATTAGTTGCACTTAACTGACAAAATGGACGCTTCCGGAACCAATATGGCGGAGGGCCCCTCGTTGAAAGATTCCACTTCAACAGACAGATAGACGTCTAAGAGCAACTACTGCAGCAACGATAGTACCCACCATACCCTTCCATGATATTGCGGGGTGATAACACCAGACATATGGCTACTGAGGGCTTTTGTGCCCGTCAAAAGAATCCTATTAAATTAGAGAAGAAAAGAACCAAAGATAAAATCCCGAAAATTAACACAAAGTTTCAAACACTTACCCCAATATGAAAATGGAGATTCCGCGATAAACGACTTCACAAGTCACACGAGGGTGCAAAATTCAAATTAAGAAAGACCAACACGTGGCCATGCGTGAATTTTAGGTAACGGTATAACGGTAGAAATTCACGAAAATAGCCAAAATTAAGGTACCGGTAATTACTGCTCACTCCAATTAAAGCCGCATATGCGAAAATATCTTCATAGATAATGTAACCAAGTTACTAAAGGGAGATCAGCAATTTGCACACCTTGTTCTTACACAAGAATCGACTATAAAGTGCCGTCAAAAAGCGGGAATCTCTTCCATATCCATCGCGCGTCAGTTACGCATGCTTCCCGAAGCGACATGCCCGGAAACATCTCAGAACGAAAGGCGGGAGATTTCGAAAGAACATAATAGGCACAAAACTGAATTGACAATGAAGGGAGTCGACATCGTGACCTAAATATAATTAAACGCAACCCTACACATAACTTAGACGAAAAGAAAATAAGCGAAATACTCAACAATTGTACGTAGAAAATATAAAGTCGGCAAGTACGATAGGAAATTCACATACTAAACAGTTGGTAAACGTGACGCGCACGGTCAGCTGAGCGACATAACCAAGAGTTGACAGAAGGCAACAAAACAAAACCTCAAAAGTATATATACAATATATTACGGAAGGAAAACAGATACTGCAGGTAACTATTGAAATATGCAAGCTCTAATCAAAACGCTGCAAGAAGACGGTTAAGAGAACCGATCAAAACTTATGTTTCAGAGTATTAGCGACCCTTATCCTCCACTGGGAGTTCCAAGGAAGAATTACAGAAGTTTTCTAATACTTAGAATAACGATGATAGGGCAACAAGCGATCTGCAAACAATTAATAGTATGCTCACCATTCCAAGCATTTCCCTATTTTAATACCTCTTACATTTTTAGTGAGATAACTGCGAAGGAAAAATAATAATCGGACCTGCTCGAGATACTGTGTTTGGAAATACGCAAAAACACGTGAAACAGTAAACACAACGGCCTGACCGTCGTCTCGGAGCATTTCAAGCCACAAATAAATGCATTTTGTAGAGATCGGACGTAATAAATAAGTAGATATTAAAAAAAACTGAAGCAAGGCGTAAAAAGTAACTGCAAATGCAAATTATTCGCATCTACAGGTAGGGTAAAATAAGCTAGAGCTAAGATAATTAGAATTAGTTCACAAGATACAGAGCTTCCTTCACATAAAGAGTATATTTGCTCGATAATACATATTACATATCGATCAATCTCACGGTTCGCGACCTAGGGCTCTAAGAGTACAATAGTCGAGTTAGCACACACACATAGATATACGGCAGACGGTCTTTTCAACCGGTAAATCAACGATGTACACGGTTCGCCCAAAAGTCTCGAGCTTATACAAAATCTACGTACTTAGACAATGACACATAACCTTCGAGAACTAAAAACAAAAGTAAATTTTACAGCGTAACAGGATTTTACATCTTGTGCATGCACAAGATGTAAAATCCTCAACAAAACAGTCGGAAACTTCTGTTGGATTTAGAAATAACAAGCCAAAAGTCCAATGCAACCAATTTCCTATCTCTGAATTTTTATCACTGTAATGAACAACTAACCCTACATTTTGAATTTTTCTAAACCAGGCTTTAGTGATGTGAAATCTACAGCCCGTTACATTAATATGTGGCCAAGTTTGTTTCGCCCCGGTATGAATTGCTTCTTCAAAGTCACATACAATTTCATTCGGATAAAAGTCCAAATTTTTGTTGTTTTAAAAGTCTTTTTATTTGGTAGGAGTGCAAATACCAGCGGTGGCAATACAACTTTTTTTTTGTGCACCTGTAACTCAAACCTATAGATGTCACTTCTTTTCTAAAGGTAAAACCTTCAACAAATAAGATTTTTTTCCCACGAGAACTTAACATTGATTCCATGATGAAAATAATACGAATGACGCCAAATGACACACACAGATATATGGGTAGTAATTTGTAGATATTTTAAAGGAGGTAGGGTAATTCTAAGAATAATTAAGATACGGTTATACGGATAACTGGAAAATAGATTCATTATCTTAATCCCTTGGCTGCGCGCAAGTGGTATAGAAAATTTGGTTGGTTAGTCTTCTCTGCAGGGGTTATTTTGACCGCCGCGCGCAAATGGTGAACACCCATATTAACCCATTAATGCCCAACTAATTTTTTTTTGAATTTTGTCTTTTTCTTCTAGTATGTTCTTCTATTTGGGACTCTAACCATTCGACAAAAATAAAAAATTTTAAAAAAAGTTTTTTTTTTACGTATGATATATCATACACTGGGATAATACAGGCTAACTTCCAAATAATAATTACTAAAGCAAAAAACCTATATTTTTAATGATTTAGAACATGATACTGCCTGAAACATCCATCAGGATGCAGACCAACATTACATTTAATACAAGAGAACTTAGTACACTTCCCACATTTACCACACGTGCGCTGAGTATCGTGTTTGTCGACCAAGTGGTCCCGACCGTCATAGCGTATCTCATTTAAAACTAAGTTGCTTGATTTAGGTCTAGGTGCTTTATTTCCTAGAGGCGGTGTTGTCAGAATTGCCAACACAATTCTTCTTGTAAATTCAAGGAGGCCAATATTATCAACCTGACGATACAATCTCCACATGTTGACCACTGCTACATTCAGACAAAATCTTACTAACGGCCAGTACCATTTTTTTGAGCGAATTCTGATCCTATATAAACCACGCAGTTTATCAAATAGATCAACCCCACCCACCCCCTGTTTATATAATGCAACAACAGTTGGTTGCTCCGCAGGGATCATAGATTTTTCCTTTTTGGACCAGCGTCTGCATGTTCCTTTGGTTAAACAAATTGAGCGGCTGTCTAGATTTGTTGCCATGATCACTTGGCTGTTATCATGCCATCTTGTCAGAGTAATACAAGAGTTTGTATCTTGTAAAACATAATACGCTTTTCCTTCTTTAGATCAGGAATAGGCGCCTTTTCTATTCGATCTTGCCTAATGGTACCAACACAGCTAATGTTATTAGCATTTAGCTGGTTTAAAAGTGGCAAAGAATTGAAATAGTTGTCTAAAATGACGGTGCCTTCTTTTGGAATAAAATTTAAACACAACTTTTTGGTAACACTACTTCCTAGTGACATCCCTTCTATTTTATCCCCCCCTCCTGTATAAGGAATAAATGTGATTAGATAACCGTCATGAGTAGTAAGGCACCACAATTTAAAACCATATCTGATTGGTTTTCCCCTGATAAATTCCTTCATTCGATGATGCCCATAATATGGTTCCATAGCTTCGTCAAGAGAAAACCACTTTCCAAGTGGCTGGACGAAACTGGAGAATTTTTCGTTCAGATGGTTGACCAAAGGTCTTACTTTATAAATTTTGTCCTCATCGTCAATTTTTGTGTTGTCCTTAAAATGTAAGAACCGATGTATTGCTTCGAATCGGTTTCGTGACATACTATTTGCCACCAACGGATTATATGTATCCCATCGAGTTTCCCTGTACATGCGTCTAAATGGAACTTTAGAATATCGTGATAAAAGCAAAATGGCACAATATTTATACAACTCTTCCACGGTAATTTTAAAATCATGAACTCCTTTAAAAATGGGATATTTCTCAGTCTCCTGGCATATATACTGCATAAAGTCATCGTCGAAATTTTTTTTGAATATATCACTTGGACAATGTTTTTCGTTTTTTATTTCTTGTATTATTGTAGGTTGGCAGTTTTTTAGGTCATCTAGACGACAGTCTCTTCGTTCCAGTTCTCTGTTACGCCAAACACGCTTCTGTTTTACAGCTTTTTTATCATTCTTTTTAGTATTATTCTTGCCATTTGCTGCTTTTACTTTTTTTGCGAGCGGCTCATTGTCTGAATCAGACCAATCAGTTTCATTTTCTTGTGATTGATCACTGCTGTTGACATGCAAAATATCTACAACTTTTTCACTTGATCTGCCAACTACCACCATAGGTTGCGAAAGAACTCCTTTTCCAATATCTCGAACAGTTTCGTTTCCCTCTAAATCGCTGCTAGCGTCGCGTCGTCCTGATCTGTATCGTTGCCATCCCTTGGAGGTAATAATACGAAATCCAGTTCTCGGAAATTCTCAATTTCGTCCGCTAATTCGTCATCCGAAGGTAATGTGTATAAATAATTCAAAAGTTCTTCAGCGTCACATGGATGGGAAGGATCGTACTTTTTTTTTCTAGAATTGAGAATGTAGTTAGAATTTCCCAGCGGAGGGGAATTGCGCTTAAGATGACATACTTTTTGTTCAGAGGCAACGATTTTAAAATTCAATGGTGTTAAAAAATAAAACTATGGTTACCCATTTAAAACGTGTATTCAGAAAACATAAAAATGAATTTTGAAACTATAGAAACAATAATAAATGAAAGAAAATAAAAAGATACCAATCATGTTCATGTGGGTAGGATGACACGTCAGTCTACGTTGACATACCGTTAATTTTAAAACAATATTCTAATTATCAGTGCACAATTCACATTGAAAATGCTTAGTTTTTGGTTCAACGCCAGCACATAGAGTGTGGCACCATCGCTTACATAGTTGGCAACATACCCAATGCTCTCCCGACCTCGCTCTGCTATATAATTCATTACAATAAAGGCATGCAGCATCGGAGTCATCAGTGTCTTGAGTAAAATTTTCCACAGGTTCGTCATCTGACAATGGGTCATCCTGAAGGACAGCACGCTTCACCTGCTTTCGAGCTCTAACGCTCTTGCGATTTTCCTTCTCTTTTTTCTTTTGGACTTGAGCTTTAATTTCGTCCATACAAGGAGTGCTTGTCAGAAGCTGAGAGCCAGTGATTTTCCTTTTCGTGTTTCTTGCTTGCCCCGTAGACTCTGATTTCGGAAATGGCGAAAGTTCATTTAGCATCTCCTGGATGGAAGACGATCCAGCAACGGCTTGGCAATCACGCTGAACTGGACCGACTGGTATAGGATCCATCATATGCTTCGAAGTAGAAGGTCTGCAACATATTCATGATTTGGCTGCATCTGATCAGCTGGTGCAAGATCGTCTTGAAGATGCTATGTGAAACCAGTTGTTGGTCCAGGAAGTTCTTCATTTTCCTCGTCGCGCTCCATCTCAATAACATTTTCGGTGACTTCGCTGGGCAGAAACAAATAATCCGGAAAAACATGTGCGTTCAACGGATAAATTCCGATTTTTTCGAAGCCACTCGTTATGTTTCCGACCTAGGCAGCACTTGCGTATGCTCTCCCAAAAATACCGGCGACCTGGTGAAGTCCTACAGTTCTACCAGGGTGTGTTTTTAGCCAGATGGTCATCTCTCGATTGTAATATGCATCGGGCGGTCCGAAAAATGAGACGTCAAGTGGCTGCATCTGATGGGTGCAATGCGGCGGCAGACACAGTAATATGACTCCATTAGCCCTAGCAAATTCCAGTGCCTCTAAATTTTTATGGCTACTATGACCGTCGAGGATCAGAATAACTTTGTTTGTAGGGTTGCAGCCTGTGGAGCTGACGAAATGTTTCATCCATTTGACAAATAAATTACCAACCATGTAACCACTATTATAACATAGCTGCAACGTTCCTGGAGGTGCACCATCAAAATATTCTGGTTTAAAGTTCTTTCGTGGGATAATCATTGCAGGTGGAACAAAATTCCCAGCAGCATTGGCACAGACATCGACTGAGATGTGCTGGCCTCGTTCGGCACTTGTCAATGCACCGACTTGTTTTTTCCCCTTCTGGGCAAATATTTTTGGTAGCACATATTATTTGAGCGGTAATGCCATCTGTGAGCCGATATGTGGACATCGGTTAGGCGTTTGTGGCACATATATTTAAACGGTTATAGGCACTATGTCATCTTACCTGAGTATGTCATTTTAAGCACAATTCCCCTATGATAAAACATATGTCAACAATTAACCGAGTTTTTTTTGCAATAACAACAAAAACAAAAATGAAATAATTATAAAGCATCTCAACAAATAGTGGACAAAATAAAATAATAATCAAAACTGGTGTACTGGTGAAGACAAGCTTGCAAAAAAATTAGTTATTACCTCGACCACATTATCGCGATCCCAAAACCTGTACACTATATTCAAGTTTTTTTTTTACGTTATAAAACGCTCACAACTGTTAATCAAATGTCAGAGTTACTAATATACTTCACTCTCAATTATTCTGCCACGAATAGAACCTCACAACATTCAAATTAAGGAATACATAACCTAAAAGCGAACGTCAGATATATCATACGGTGGGCATTAATCGGTTAAGAAGAATGAAAGTAAAAATTGAACGTTGCGAATTCTAAAAATAATTATTAAACAAAATAACTAATAAATAAGAATGAAAGAATACTTATATTTTTGTCATGTCTTCGTTGTCCGTGGATTAATTTAATCGTAACAGGCGTAAAGGGGACGCGACTGTAAGCAATGTTGACTTGTTATGCTGGATAGCAGTTGCACTAAAAACAAAACGCGACTTAGAACTGTAGACACTTCCATAAAGCGTTAAAAATAAGGAAAGTAATAAAAATATACTCACCCCATTCTTCACTACAGTTAGCTGAAGGTATTTTATTTACAATTAATGAGATCGATTACACTAACAAAGCAACCGCGTACGCCATCTGCCATTATTATCATCATGTGAACACTATGAAAGGATAACCCGGACCGCTAACATAAGGAGTCGTGTCCATCTTCAGTGGCATAGGCAGCCAATGTTACGTTAGTTTTGATATTCCAGGAAGCTAACATTTAAATTTAATTTTAATTAGAGCCTCAACTTATTAGTTATTGTAAATATATTTTTCTTTATAACGAAACAAGTTATCAGGTGAGAGTGTGAGGGTCTTCAGGTTACAAAAAAGAGCAATACGGAACATGGTGAGTGTAAGTGAGGGGACGTCATGTAAAGGTTACTTCACTAGGTTAAATATTATGACGGTTCCCTGTATCTTTATTTACCAATTATTAACTTACGCCAAGCAAAATCTGTTCCAATTTATGAAAGTTGGTCATCACCATGAATATGCCACGAGGCGGGGTGATGCTTTGGAGGTGCCCAGACACAGACTATCGATTTATAAAAAAAGCCCACAGTATTTAATGATAACTGCCTACAATAGAATCTCCAAAAATTTAAAGAGTCTACCGATGGAAAAATTTAAAGTAGAGTTAAAAAAGTCACTGATTGCTAGATTCTATTACTCTATCAGTGACTTTGAAAATGACAGGCATATCTTAGATTTGCATATCTAAATTGTTTGTTAGTGATTGTTGTATCCATTTTATTTTTATTTTTTACATGTTATACTGTATTGCATTGGTTAGTGCTTATGCTTGTATCATATTTATATTGTTTGACTTTTTATATTTACATTTACACTATATTGACTTGTTCTATACCATTTATTTTATGATCAACTGAACGAATAAATATTATTATTATTATTATATATTATACCTTTAGTTCATCGCAAACCGTGGGCACAATATCTGCTACTATTTGAGCTGATCTTAACAGCATAATAATGTATTGATAAAATAAAAAAGTTAGTTAAAGTTTAAACCGATATCAATAATTGTGAACACTTGAAACATCTGCATCATATACTAGTTACGAAAAATTAGACAAATATTGTCAGTCAAATTGAAAAAAAAGTATATTCATATTTTACCTCTTCTTACGCAATCTTTTCATTTTTCTGCTTATCTGTAGATAGGGGTGTTAATTGTTTGTATCATAATGTTATTACGAGTAGATCTCCACCATATTTGTATAATAAAATAAAATATAGATGTGGCGTTCATAATATCACCACTCACACTGTGACTCACCACCGCAACATAAAAGTTTTTTATTCCAACGATCCTTTCTTATAATATTTACATTAACAGTAATAGTATTCCTTCTGAACCCAGATCGAGTAGCATTCAGAAATTTTCTGTTAAAATTATGAAACTCTTACTAAATACCAATCATACTTGACGTCTGGAATCCCACATTTGACGTTTGTTTTTGTAATTTGTATGAACGGCAATTAATTTATATACCTATATATAGGTATATTATTGGCACAGTGGTTATTATTTGTGTGCTTTTTATTATTTTTTTAATGTATAAATATATAGTGCTACGCCCTTCAAAATTTTAAATTAAAAATTACAATTAATTGTCAAAATAAATAAAGGCGCATAAAAAATGGTGTCGGCGGAAACCAAACATTATTCATCCTTCGATACGGATAGCAAAGTAATGGCCAACCCTTGCGTACAGATGATAAAAATGGAGAAGGGAACTGCCTCTAACTCAATCGTCGTTGTTTGGGCCGTGGATATACACAGAATCTCAGATGGATGAATTTATGTGCAATATTCCCTACCCCAAAATGGTCTTTGATCCAGGAGAAAAATCAGTTTAAATACTCAGGTAGCAAAAGACAAGACAAAACCACAAATTCCAAACAACAAACAATTTAATATTTCTAAACCGTTGCCTAATTATAAAATTTAAATATACAATTTGAAATTGGAAAGTTAACTGATCAACAACAACTAAAAAACAAATAAATTACGTAAGGTTACGACAGGTAATAATCTATTACAAAAAATGACAATGCAAAATTGATTGACAGAGGTCCCTACTTCTGGACAACCTGTATATCGTAGTCAGCTTTCGAAAGGATTTACAAATTTGTCAATTCGTGAACACTCAGTATATGAATATCAATGTATATTCTTAAAATTTTTTTTTTTAAATTCTTGGTTAACCTTAATTAATTATTGCTAATTAATTGCGGCATTTAATCGGACCAACTTTTACAAGAATTATATATTCACTATTTTCCCGATGATCAGTATTCCAACAACATACGCGTGTATTCTGGGTTGCCTATACCTACTGGTAAGACTCCCTAGGTTTTTGTAAAGGAGACCGTATATCCACTTCTACTAAATAGTCGTACCTGGGCGGAAGGTACTCAAGCTTAAAATCGTCCAGGAATTCGTTCCACGTACTCCAAAATGACTTATTATTTCGGAACCAAACAAGTGCTTGTTCTTTGAAGAGCTCAGGCAACGCGAGTAATATATGTTCGTCCTTAATATCATAGCAAACCTGCAGCTCGTTAATTCTTTCTAGGAAGAATACAGCATCCAAACTACCGTTAAAGTGTACTTCCCACTTCCGAATTTTGTCACATACCCCAGCCGAGTTAACGTTTACAAGCGGTGGTACAACAGGAATGTTTCCTTTGTTCGTGGAACTAGTCTTAAATTCTTTTAAAAACGTGGCAAGGCATTTACGTACTTCTCCCACCGTACCGGAAGCGTCTAAACCTAAGGCTTTCGTTATTGCATTTAAATCCTCCTTTTTAAGGTTATATATCCATCCAGTAGAGGTCGAAGTTTCGCCTTTGTCTGGTTCCGCCATATCGTAAATTGCAATGTACAAAACTGTCTAATAAAATTATATTCCAGTGTCTATGTATTTTATAACCCTTTATTCCCAAATATTCACGAAAAGAATGTATACAGGTGTCCCAGAAATAAAAAGACGGAGTAGCAGATATGTAATGTCCGAACAGAAATAGGCCCAAATATACCACAATAACGAAGAAATTAAAATTTTAATTTTCTATGTTGTTTTTTAGATAAAAAAAATTACATTACGGACCTGGCACAGAATGTATGTTTAAAATTCACGTAAGAATGTTCATTTGTAAATAGAAACGAAGACGCATTCATAGAGAAAAATACGCTTTTATTTGCATAAAACGGGAAAAAAACGTTAAATCGTAAAAACATATTTTTTGCGGGATGTGTCTCAATAACGCAGTTATGTAGTCGGTTATTGACCCAGATGGGTGACCTACTTTCTTGCAGGCAATAAAAGGTTGTTTTTATTTTTAAAATAGGAAGGTTGTTGCTCTTTAATGTGTTCGTAGTTGGAAACAGCTGATTATTAGAATATTCAATAAATCGTATTTTTCTATCATGTTTAAAATTAAAGTAATTAATGGTTTGATATTTATTATGAAGTATCAATTCCTCTTCCTTTTTTTTTAATACAAGTAATATGGTGGTTCTGGAAAGCACCGATTGAAAGTGAAGCAGGTGGATATTTAGTGCAGGGTCGGCGTAAGGCCAATTGAATTCTTTATTATTTTTCTTCTTCGGTCTGCGCACGAATAAAGACTTGATATTTTGAGGGTACGTTTTTACACAATCTAGCTTCCGATTTCTGCTACTCCCTCCGTCTTTTTATTTCTGTATATATCGTACTAGAGTGTATATATGTATAAAGCTGTGCTATACATTACATACCAGTAAATTCAAATCTAACTATAATATCTTATGATTTACAAATTATTTTTAAAATTTTACTTTTTAAATGACCCCTGTATATACTACTACTATTATTCATATTAGTAAATAATTGAATACTTGAATTCTAATTCTATATTTATATTCCCGACTAGCACTATTATAAAATCTATTTAATTTGATATTCTTTTATTTATTTAATCGATAACTATCGTTACTATTATAATAATTCACAAAGTCTTAATCCTTCTCTTACAGAAAACTGTTGTCTTTCATATGATTTAAATTTGCTATGTGCATTATCGTACAGTTTCATATAATTAATCTCTTATTAAATAAAGATAATTATTCTTTTCCAACATTACTGTTCTTAATAACATTGATTAGTATAGTATTTATGACTTTCTTTGAATGGTGAAAATATATATGATCTTGAAATACTCTGAAAATTAGAGATTTAAATTTCAAGTTGTTAAACTGAATACATCTGATGTTTTAAATTACTTTTAAGCTTTTTATACATTATAAATAATATCATATATTAATCAATCCTATTAAAACGATAATATAAGTAATTCTTTTTAACGATCTTCCCTCAATTTGACTATATTATTAGTGAAAATTTGAAATACTTAAAGTGTTCTTCTTGTAGGTAGGTATCCCCTCCTCTTGATGAATGTGATAATGCCTAAAGTCTTTTCGAAGTCCTTGGTACACGAAATCCAGATGAAATCTTGATGAATTTAACAGCAATCTAATCTGCGTTGGATCTTGTTCGATACCTTCTGGAAATTACAACACCTCTACAGAATACTGGACTTTTCTGGAATATATCCGCCTTATTTTTAATTGGAATAAACAACCCTCCTGGAATGTCGGATCTCTTAGAATATAGCAGCCTTCTTTGAATAACAGACTTCTTAGGATATAGCAGTCCTCACTACCGGATAATGGTAACCTTATTGTAGAATCTCACTCGTTACTGGAATCCTCTTCAATTCGGTAAGTAATATAGCTTTTATTATTATAGCGTAGTAAATCTATCATAAAATTTCTTCTTTCAGTTTTAATATTACATACACTTGTAGTAATATGTATTAATATATCAAACTAACACTTTTTTACTATATTTGAATTAATACCGTGTTTAAATCGGAAAAGATATTCACTTTTCCCAAAAACACCTCTACTTCTTTTTAGAATTAGAAAAATTCTCCCTTTATTTATCCTTAATATCCTTGACGATTTCAAAATATTTTCCTTCAGCCAATAAACGTTTTACACCAGTATTTTCTAACAACAACATAGCTTTTAAATCCTTATATGTTCCTTAAATACTCCCTAAAGTTACATAAACTTATTATTTAAATTCTTTCTATAATTTTAATAACATTTTCTATCACATTAATGTATCAAAAACCCATTTCTATTCAAATCATATTCAAACGTCAAATAGATGAAAGTTCCGATATTTAAATTATTCCCGCGTACTTATCATCAATATTATTGAGTCATCTTACAAAATTAAATTCTTATTTTCATATCACACCATTAACGTCAATTACGCAATTTTTTACAAATTCAAAATACATACTATAATATAACAGTTAATATTTAAATCTCTTCTTTCTAGATTATGGAAGACTACAATGAAAAATGAAACTGTACGACCTTTCCTTATACAGGATGTTTAAATGAATATACAACAAATGTAATAATTTATAAATTCTATACAAATCTTAACTCTCAATTCAATAAACTTGTTCCAACATCATAATAAATCAAACTTCATTACCTTTACTAATTTTCAAGAGAATAACATTTAATAATATATTGTTAGTATATGTCTTCATACTATAACAATATTTATGTGTGTATGTATATAACATGTATCAATTCTACTATTTTTAAAACAAGTATATTTTAAAGCAAACTGCAAGTTATCCAGTTCTGGGCTATAACGGGGTTTAATGTCTAATTTTAATCTTTATTTATTTTTACTTGAATTAACTTTTAAATTCATTAAAAACAAGGCCTAAACGTTTGGGCGCCACTTGTAAAATTCTTGGTTAATCTTAATTAATTATTGCTAATTAACTGCGGCATTTAATCGGACCAACCTTTACAAGAATTATATATTCACTATTTTCCCGATGATCAGTATTCCAACAACATACGCGTGTATTCTGGGTTGCTACTGGTATCAGTGATCAGAACTTCAGAACGATTCCATCGATAACTAATTTACTCTAATTGCAGTTAATTAATGTCAAATATGAATAATGTTATCGTGCTCGTGTTGTCGTTTTTTTGGGGTTTGTGAATATAAAACACATCGACTTCGCTCTAAGGAGAATTGGGTAAGTACCTTGTCTCTCTTCACCTATTGAATTTAATCAAACACTGATAAAAATGATTACGGTCGGGATGCAAGAAATAAATTATTGACAAGACATATGGCAACTGGTTTTAAAATAATGTTTATTTTAAAGGCAAACAAATTGAATAATATACACATCTATATACATACATACTCTTTATAATATACATAATTGACAATTAAAAGCGTGTTTATCAGTGGTTTTACAATACGGTAAAATTTACAACGGTAAAAGAATTTATTTTTCGAAGTCTGAATATACATAACCTAGAAATATCAACAGGTTTCAATCTCTAATAATTCATAAACAAATGATATATTCTCGTGAAATTTGTACTGTTTCATCTGAAGTAAACTATGACTTGTTTCAAATTCGATTCCGTCTTACGGCGTTAATTATATATCATGATAAGACGGCAGAATACCTGTCGAAGACCAAGCGCATAGGGTATACAGTGTAAGTCCTTTTCACGGTAGATACCTGACAAAGACTTAGGCGGACAGATTCTTAGTTCGCTCAAGACAATTGGTCTAAGCAAGACTAAGAAGGATAGGTTATGCGGTGAAAGTCTTTTTCACGGTAGGTACCTGACAAAGACTTAAGCGGACGGATTCTTATCTTGCTCAAGACAATTGGTCTAAGCGACACTAAGAAGGATATCTCATGCCTTTTGCATGGCTAGTGACTGCTCTTTTATATGATTCGGGATCAACAAAAGCAAGTATGAAAGCATTGGATTTGCACACGAAATCGTGACGTAGAAACGCGCGAAGACGATCGTGACGTAGACAGGTATTTTTCCGCTCACATCCAATAAATCATTAAGAATTTAACAGATGAATCAGTTACAATAATTACAGCGATATATACAGTAAAAAAACATAATTACTGACGGTTGAATAAAATAGCAATCATATACAATTTGATATTTACAAGACAAATTAGATACGAAACTAAAAAAACATGTTATTTTAGTCAATTAATGAAGGGACTTCGTTACAATTTAAACTATGACAAATAGTTGTAAAGGAAAACAATATAATAAATTTCGACTGAAGGCCTATAAACTTAAAATTGTAGTGACAATTAAATGACAACTTCTACGATAACCCTCGTAAACTGAAAATTATTCTTTTGCCAAATCGATTAAGAACTGGCAATAGGTTCTAAAAGGATTTAAATGAATCTTAAATGCGTTCTACGTTCTACAACTCTGATCAACGCAAAACTGACAATCAATTAAAACACAATTCATCGATTAAGAACTGGCAATAGGTTCTAAAAGGATTTAAATTTATTTTTTATTCTTATATACTTATTCTTATAACCAGGGATTGGCAGTCTTATAACTGGGCAGGTTATATAGATTAACCCCGAGAAGGAGGTCTATAATTATCGGCTCTATAACGCTTACTCTCAAGCTTTAGGCATTTTTCCTCTAATTGCGCTAACGTGCAAACTGTAGGTAGTTCTAACGTGTAGAAAGGGGCTAGATTACGAACAATGATGTTAAGACGAAAGTCCTCAGTTGTAGTTCCGTCACGTCGAAAAAGAGCGGACATACAAGAATAGTAATCAACGAAACTCTCGTTAGGATCCTGAGTGCGGTTCAGAATATCATTGAATAGACCGGCCTGATAATCAGGAGGCTCATAGTGTTGAATAAGCAGTTGCTTCAACGCTTCCCAAGAAGGACATCTCGAACGCTGCGAGCGGTACCACAACAAGGTCTTGCCTTCGAATAGATCTATTGCGGAATCATATAGTTGAGCAACAGACACACCGTGAGCCAAGCGAAGCTCTTCAACACGTTCCAGGAAACTATGCACCGACATCCCCTGAGGATCACCGGTAAATTTTAATTTCCAATTCTGCACAGGCTGTGCACGAGCACCGGACGGAAATCTAGTAGTCAAATAGAAGAGAGGGAGCGAGCGGACTACCATCCACTGGAGGTAAAGAATTAGGAACCTCACCAGCCTCGGCATCCTTGATTGTATCGACGGTATCCAAATAGCCCAACACAGTAGCCAACAACAATGGTTTCTGCAAATGTGAATAGTAATATGAACACTAACTGGTATACAGATTAACTTAGCGGATTGAAGCGCGGTCTGGATTCACTTCATGCTATTTATGCAGTAACTAAATCACCTGATGTGAAATTAGAATACGACAATGCAAGAAGGAATTACAAAAAATAAGTTGTAATTCGCATCAGCCACTGCAAATAAAACTATGGAATTTTTTTTTATAATTATAGTACAACGATCCACTTTTGGTTGTTTTAATTATTCTTATATGTTTTCCGTTGAGCGCGCCCAGGCAATGGGGGATAATTTTTATCAAATATTGAAGAAATTTCCAACCACCTTTCAGTACCAAAAGGAGGAAAACACTTTTCTCTTAAAATGAGCCACATCACTGCACAAACTTTCCTGACAAATTTACATAAAGTTGAATGTCCATGTCGGTAAGAGTAATGAATAGGGTAAGTCCGGGAGAGATGCCCCCCCAAAAGTAGAAAATTCATCTTGGTCCAGTATTTAGTGTTTTACTTTAGTAAAAATGAAGAATGCATTCCAAATCTATTAAGTAATAATCCGTTGTGCTAAAAATTTGATTATCTTTCGCTGGAACTCAATAAAAAAATAATAAACAAAAAAATGGTTTTGGCCATCTCTCCCGACAGTGCGGGAGAGATGCCTTTAGCATGTGGGAGTGACGCCCCGGTCTAAACTATTAGCTAAGTCAACAGAAAAAGAAAATTGTAGTCTCATTTATAACAAACAATATATTTAACGTATAAAATATCAACATATTGCAACAAAATAAAGATTATTTCACCTTATTTAAGTAAATAGAAATGCAAGAAATGCAAAAAATAGAATTCTAATTAAAAACAGAAAATTAAAGTTCCAAGCAGGTACAAATCAACTGCATTTTGTTTACTTTCGCCTAGACATTATGTTACCGCACATATCACATGTATTTTCGAAACTACTACATCCTTCGTGAAACCACTTAGCACAATGAAGACATTGCACCCAGTCATCCTTCTTATTGGTGTGTTGATATTCTTCACCACAGCCCACACACTCGGTCTGTGAGCTATCATCGTCGCTACTCCTGTCATGCAGAGATAAAACATCTTCATTTTCAGTTTCACTTGAGTCACTTTGGTAAACTTTCTTTGGCTGTTTGCCTTTATTCTTGTTGAAACAGAGCTTATTTTTAGTGTTCCCAGTTTTACTTACTTTCTTCATCTTCCTTTTATTTTTCTTCAATTCTTGCTGAATCTTCTTATCTTCTTTATTGTTCTGCTTTGCTCGTTTAGTTGCTAAATTTTCTGCTGAAGTTAGAATTGTAGCAACCTGCCGACCACGCTTACGAGTAGATTCAGGGAGTTTTGAGATTGGAACTGGATGTATTTGTTCTAACAATTTTCCAGGCGTAATGTCACTAGTTTCAGACGTAATATTATCGAGCACACTTGTTGATAGACCGGCCACTGCATCTATGGGTGCTTCCACTTTTCCCTTGTTAATTGGCGGAGTCATTGGTTTTGCAGATATCTCAGCCACTATTGGTGAAGATGGCCCAGCCACTTCTGAAGATGTCTCAGTCACTTCTGAAGATGTCTCAGCCACTTCTGAAGATGTCTCGGCCACTATTTTTGAAGATGATCCAGCCACTGGTAGACAGGACGGTTTTAATTGAATAGATGGCTCAATCAACATTTCTGGAGCGATTATCTCTACTTCTTCAGATGTAAGTTGCAAAGTTGCTGGCAGCTGAGTGCCTTGGTTCTCGTTTTGTGGTGTCTGGCTATCTATTATCAAATATGCATATTCCGGAATCACTTCCGGATTTAATGGATATATGCCTGTTGACCTAAATGCCGATATGGCGTTACTGCTGGTCGCAGATTTGCCCCAAGCCTCGCTTAATAATGAACCGAACTGCAGCCTACCTATTTTTCTGTAAGGATTAGCCTTCATCCAGTTGTTACAAGCTTTACCATATGCAGCTTTTAATGACTTGAATACTGCCCTGTCTAAAGGTTGTAGATAATGCGTAGTGTGGCTGGGTAAGCTCAGCATAACAATGTCATTTGCTTCTGCAAATTCTAGGGTGTTGATATCACAGTGAGAGGAATGGCCATCTACTATTAAAATTGCTTTTCCTTCTGGTTTTCTTGGTAAAAACTGATTTGTTAGCCAGTTTTTGAATATTTCTGCATTTATGTACGCTGACTTGGGAGACATATATACAAATGACCCAGGGGGCATCCCATCTTCATATTCAATTCTTTTCTTTACTCCCTTCATGATACACGTAGGTGGGAGAAAGTTGCCTTCCGCATTACAGCATGCTACGACAGTAATTGTCTCGCCTTTCTCGCCGGATGTAACTGAAGACACAGCTTTTGAACCTTTAGTGGCTATAACAAAGCCAGGGTTATTATTTAGCTGCAACCCAGTCTCATCCATGTTGTATATATGCCCCGGTTTATCCATTAGTTCGTGTTCTTCAAGGGCAGCGCTAAGTAACTGAAAATAATTATCAACCCTTTGCTTAGTCATGCCTTCAGCTCTCGCCAAGGATACTCCCTCCGACTTTCTCATACTCAGCTCCGGATTGCGTCGTAAAAAAGAATTCATCCAGTCGTATCCCGCCATTTCTTTTTCTGAGTTAAAGTGATGTTGGATACCCAAAAATTCGGCAAATTTAAACGCAGTTCTCCTCAAATCGTCCATGGACGGTGCAAATCCGCTTGCCTGCAGTTTTTGTATGTGTTTAACTAGTTTTTTCTCATTATCTCTGCCGAACAAAGACGAAGGGCCCATTGGAACTTTTTGTGAATTATTATGTTGAGCTTTTCTTCTTCTTAAAGTTCGAGAGGGAATGGCAAATGCTCTGGACGCTTCATTGATCCCATGTGCCCGTTATTAACTGCCTCTAAGGCTTGTTCCAATTGTTGACTGCTCCATTTGCCCCTATCAGGGCATTTCCGTTTATATTTGGTGGGCATATCTAAAAAAATACAATATACTTTTGATTTTTTCTGGGGCGTCTCTACCGGAACTGACTGGGGCATCTGTACCATTCTGGTGGGAGAGATGCCCCACGTCATTATTAGCTCAAATATTACAATAACATGTAATTTGTAGGTTAAGTATAGTCAACACATATCACTATACTCCATTCAGTCTAAGAATAAAGTAGATGGCGCTACAATTTGAGCACAGTTTACACACGATGAACTTTGTATTTTGAAAACAAGTAAAACATATGTTTACTGTCAGATGGATAGCAGGGATATACATATCTGATATCATTATATTTTGACATTTACGTAAATTTTTGTACAAGCTGGTAACTCATTCCTCAAGAAAAAGGAATGCACATGTCGTCTAATTGTACTTTTTTGTGCTTCATCCAATTTATTGTAAGTATGACGATAATTTCTTTTTCTTGGAGGAGAAATTGGAACTCCATATAATTCCATTTCTTTAATAATGCAGTACATTGCATTCCTATTAATACCCACTTCCTCTGCTGTTTGATTGACTGCAGCTGTTTTAGACATATTGTCTTTATGCTTAATGTACACATTATAAGCCATTTGCCTTTGTCCAGATCTTATGTGTTTCCCTTTACGATTTTTTGAAGGACCTGGTAAAATGCTTCCGCCGTACTATAGAATATTAGCGATTACGAAATAACGAAATTGATAAAATACCTTAACAAATGAATATTTCACTTGCGAGTTCTAAGAAGAACTATTTTTTAAGAATATTAACAACAAATAACTATGTAAAATACGGAAATCGACAAAATCTTTGAACAAAACTGTCAGTAAACAAATTTTTGACAGAACGAGCTAAATGCGATTATTTTGCCGGTGTAAATGCACACTCGATTTCAACCAATCACAAACGTTTATTTTAAGCCCTATCTTTCCCAATGCTTTATTCTTAGACTGAATGGAGTATAGTCAAATATAATAAGACAAACTTAAGTAAAAACGTTTCTCACCGTATGAAAACTGTCCCAGCTTAAACTGCTGCTGTAAATCGGCACCTTCACAAAACAATTTCGTATTTTCACAAAACCGTTATTGAAATTTCGTCGCCAATTTCACATGCAGGCGTTCAACACTCAATACAAGACCCCAACCAACTGATCGCTAGCGACATCTCACAACAAAAAACTAAACTAGAGTACTTGGCTCCCGACGGGGCATCTCTCCCGGACTTACCCTACCTTTGAAATAGGATCCACTTTCTAGGTATTCGTAACAGCATACTTGTCAACAAATTAGAATAGAAAAACAATTAATGGGGAACCAAAACAATAAATAACAAAATAATATAAAAAATAACAACATAAATAATAATATTTTTTACTTTCTTATACGTAGTATATGGAAGTATTGTGGTGATGAAAATTTTCGACCTCGAGATTTTTGGAGATGTCCACGTTTTGAGGTCCCCTGATACCGAAAAAGTTGTTTTTAAAAAATGTCTGTGTGTCTGTCTGTCTGTGACCACGATAGCGGTCAAACCGCTGGAGATATCAATTCCAAATTTTGTATTTACGTGTATAATATCCCTCTTTCGATCTGATAAGTTTTTCAGTAAAATCGGTAGACCGAAAGTAGCAGTTTACTTCAGTGAGAAAATTTTGCCAATATTTTGTCAACTACTAAGTTTAAACACATTTTTAAAGAATTCATATTGCTGTAGTATTTGCCTTTAAATGAAATTTATATAATTTATTTATTTATTAGTTAGATAAATAAATAAAATTGTAGTTTATGCTAGCTTTCTAGGCAAAACAACATAAATTGTTATCTCTCGTAGGTTCTACTGTGATTTACTTCTTTCCTTACTTGTTTCTCCTTAATTATTATTATTTTAAAGTTGTGTGGGATAGGAATTCAAATAACTATGACACCAGATTATTTATGTATAAAAATATGTATTATCTGCTTAATAATTACAATAATTAAAATTTATTGTAGCATGTATATTACTTATTTTATTTGCTTGTTTACAATACTATATAAGTAGCAGTTTTCATGATAATATTGTAATCGTTTATTTTAATATGAATTCAGTCAGTACAGGGTTTCTCCACCTTCACTCTTTTCTTACTAAAGGCCTGTATATTGGGTCCAAATTATGTTGACTTGATAATGAAGGTACTGACTAATCGGCTTTATGCAAACATTCACACGTACTACATAAAGCTTGGATCAATCACCACCCCAGGTACGTTCCTAATGCATCACAAACTAATTGTCTAAACCTCTATTCTCACGGAGTCTTTAGATTCTTAGTGCGAAGCTTTTAGGCGTTCCTGTTTGTAAAAGTTTAACTATTATTCAAAGCTGTGCTTACTAATGTCTTTTTTACTGAACACTGGTCCGTTATGCAAGTATTCGCACACAGTACACTATTAAGACAAGTGTTCTTTATTTTTAATAAATATTGTGTCCCTATATTTACTTTCTATTATTTAAATAAATAATTATTTAAAAGAAATGGAGTGCTTGGAGAGAACCTGTGTATTTTGATTGAATTTAATTGTAATGACAATATTATTAACTACTCACTGCGTAGATTCATACAATTCTTCGAATTCTGCTTGAAATTGTTTGTCCATTCTTGTTGATTCTTCCTTCCGTTGAATCTTCTATAATTTTACTGGTGACGCTTACTTCTTGTAAATATGGCGACGATAAAACAATTGGGAATTATTCCTCAAGGAGCGTGTATGCTTCTTCTTAGTTTGTGAGTTGTTAGTTGGTTTGTTTATTTATTTACACTGCGATAGTAATGGTAAGTGTGTAAAAACTCCACTTAACCACTACTCGCTTGACGCATAAATGTATTATCTACTTTACAAGATGCTATCACTTTGCTGTGTATTGGAAGTTTTTAAAGTCACAGGTATCAGCTAACAACTAACTCTTTTTCTGTAAAAACTCCCTTTTTATAGTTGAAAATAAATGCCGCTCGTTATTTGATTGTCTTTGCGTGCTTTTATTTTCAAATTGTTCGTCGTGGCGCCTCTAGCGGATATCTCGATACTTATTCCATATCTCTTCTTATTCTTCTCAAATTTTAGGTTGGCGTTTATTTTTATTATGTTTATTTCTGACATTTGATGTTTCTCCACATTTACCAACGACGGTATTTGTTGTTTTATTTATTTATATCTAATGTACAGTAAGTATATTGATATTTATTTTATTCTTTTATTGCTATCGTAAATATTTATTGTACTTATAAATGTATTCATTGCTACTTTTACTGTTTTTCAGGTAGATTCTTCGTCCGAGCGCTAGCCTTACTCGCACCTTTGTTTTGTTGCTTTTGATCGGAAAGAATGGAAAGAAGTTGGTTATTGTTTCAATTGCCAGTCCCTCCGTCTGTGCTGCTCTTTCCTCGAACCATTTTTCCGTTCTTGGAGAATTTTGTATGTTTAATATGCTGTAATGAATCATTGCTTTTATAATAATGCTGCTTATTTCTTTGGTTATAGATGTTTATTTGTATGTGCACAAAGTTTGGAACCATGAAAAGGACTGCTGTTATTCGTATTACGAAGAGAATTAATACTTTTTGTTGTGTATATTGAAATATTATACGATTCTGTGCTGTTCTTTATGATATACTTTATTTTAATATCCTTTTCATCGCAACTGTATGTATTTTATCTTTAAGTTATATGAGTGCATTAAGCCTCTTCATATTCATTACGAGCATATCTTATTTTATTCTCTGAGTATAATTTAATTGCTTTTAAATGATTGACTCTTACAATCGTCCCGTTGGTTAACATCACTCTTTCACGGTTGTTGGTTTTAAGGGTCTTTCCATTTTTAAATGTAGGTTCTTTGCATAATATACTCAGAGCTCTTTTTGTTCCTAACCTGTAGTCAGGTTCTTTATTTTCTAAATAAAACATTACCTCTGGTTTATCACTTCTGAAAATAAATATTCATTTGTGACATTTACTATTATTGTTGAGGTTTTGCCTCACTTATATCTAAATAGTGTTTATATACATATAATCTTAATTAAAATGCTTATACCCTATGTGCATACCTGTGTTATTGTATGGCTTAATAAAATTTATTTTAAAATAAATGTTTCTTAAACTACGAGTGTGTTTTCTTATTGCTAATATTAATCTAAATGTACTAGTATATCTTGGTGTCAACATTAATCATGTTTATTTCTAACATTATATATTTATGTACAGTATTGTCTTAAATTCTAAGGTAAAGTTCACGGCATATCCCTTAGTTGTTAAAACCATGGTTTGCCATTATGAAATAATGAATTGACAAATGTGTAAATTATGTTTTCACAACTAACGTGAACTACAAATGCAATTTTATTGGTCATTTATTTCATCGTAGTCATGTAGCATGGACACATGGTATTTTCCTTTTATATTTCTATTGTCTACTTCTTGTAGTTCATAAGTTACATCTCCTAGTGTCCTACTTATTCTGTACGGTCCACTGTAGGGTAGGTCCAGTTTTGCACATTTATTTAAATGTCTCCTACCTAGTCGATAGTTCTTCACTACAACTAGGTCTCCTATTTGATATGTTTTATTCTTATTTAACGTGAGTTCTCTGTCTAGAACGATTAGGTTTTTGTTACCTAATGTTTTGTATAGTATTTGATTATTTATATTGTAGCCTTTGTAATTTCCTTCTGTTCGTACCTTTTCCATTATTTCTAGTATCTCAGGTGTTCGTTGACTGTCTTCGATATCTTCTCGATTGTATAAATTTGGAGCATGTTCGATATCATATTCATTTATCTGATATGAGTGTGATTGTTTATTACCTCCATGGGCTCTGCTTAGTGCGTCTGCAACTATGTTGTCTGTACCTTTCCTGTGCTTTATTTTAAATGAATATTCAGATAGTATGAGAGACCATCTGTATATTCGTGAATTATTAAACCTTGTTTTCATTAAGAATATTAGAGATAAATGATCTGTCTCAAGTAGGAAAGTGTTTCCTAGTAGGTAATATTTTAATTTTGACACTCCATATATAATGGATAGCAATTCCCGTTCTGACGAGGAATAATTTTGCTCATAATCCTTTAGAATTCTTGATAGGAAGCATATGGGTATTTCTTCCCCATTTCTTATTTGTAGGAGTTCTGCGGCTACAGCATTGCTGGAGGCATCGCATCTTAGTATGAATTCTTCATTGAAATCTGGTAAATTTATGATCAATGCCTTGTAGAAATTTTCTTTTATGTCGATGAATGCCTTTTCCCTTTCATGGGTCCATTTGAATTTTACTCCTTTCTTGATCATTTTGTATAACGTGTGAGTTTGGTCGGATATTTTAGGAATGAA
Organism: Amphimallon solstitiale; assembly: GCA_963170755.1. Lineage (NCBI taxonomy): Eukaryota > Metazoa > Arthropoda > Insecta > Coleoptera > Scarabaeidae > Amphimallon > Amphimallon solstitiale. Next base: position 46,633,970 of record OY720677.1, on the reverse strand, counting down.
GTGTTTATAGTAGTTTATCATTCCTAGGAATCCTCTAAGCATTTTAATATTTTTTGGTTTGGGATATTTTCGTATCGCCTCAAGTTTTTCCTCCTCTATTGATATCGTCTTTCCATCAATTATGTATCCCAGATAATTCACTTTATTTTTATAGAATTCGCATTTCTCGAGGTTTATTTTTAAACCATTTTCTGCTAATGTATTCAGGATTTTCTCTACTGATTCTTTGTGACTTTCTATGTCTTTATTAAATATTAGAATATCGTCTACGTAGTGTGAGACGTATTCTTCGTGTGGATCCAGGATCTGCTGCATTGCTCTTACTAGTGCTGCAGTAGCTGACGATAATCCAAATGGAACCACATTGTAAGAGTATACTAGTGAATTAAACATGAAGGAACAATATTTCCTAGAATCTTTGTGCAATGGTACCAGCCAAAAAGAACTTTTTAAATCAAGTTTCGTAAACCACTTTGCGTCTGTACATTTTGTCAATAGGGTTTCAATGTTTTGTGGGGCTTCAAAATTAGGTGCGGTTCTGGAGTTCAGACATCTGGCGTCAAGGCATACGCGTAATTTGACGTCTTTTTCATCATTAAGTTTCTTCTTTATTACTACAACCATTGGATTTATGAACGTTGATTCCGTTCTTGTAATTATGCCGTTTTTCAACATCTCTTTTATTTCTAATTTGACTTGCTCTGTATACTTTTTTGGAATGGGGTATGTTTTTATTCTGAAGGGCTGTGTCTCGTCGACTTTAAGTTTATGTTCATAACCCTTGGCTAATCCTGGACTATCATCAAATAATTTTATATGCTTACTCAAAAGATAATTCACATGGGTTATATACAGTTTATTACAATTTAATTTAGTACCATCCCTATTTTGCGTGAGGTCTCCGCATTGAAGTTGCCTCACAGGATGTGCACTTTTCTTAACTTCATTGTGTAAACTACAGTCCATTTTTGTTGTGATTTCTTCTTGAGCATCTTCTTCATATAGATTATTGATAAGGATCTCTTCCTCATGGGCTTCTTTGCTCCATGATATTGTTGAGTCCTTTATGTGGAATAATTTATTTTCCATATTTAATTTCGTACCATACTGGCTTAAAAAGTCCATCCCTAATATACAGTCGCTATTCAAATTAGGTGCTATGATGAATTCGGTTAATAAATTTAAATTATCTATCTTTATATTTATACAGAAGATTTTATCTACTGTTATCATACATTTTTTGTTTGCAGTAATAAGATTTATTTTCTTTATGGGTTTATAACACCCCAAACTTTCAATATCTTTGTTCATGATATTGTTATTTAAAAGTGAAAGTTGAGCTCCAGTATCCAGCAATGTTTCTATCTCTTGTTCCCCAATCTTGATTTTTATATGTGGTAGTTCCGTGGTTATCTTTTTTAAATCATCGTAATTATAGATGTTTTGTATTTTACGTTTTCTCTTGGCTGGCTTATTTAAAAATCCAGCGACGTTGCACCAGAATAATGTGCTGCATTCACCCACTCTTTGTTTGTTGAGTTATGCCTGTTTTCTTTTGGTATCGCACCCCTAGATTCTTGATTTTGTTTTGTTGTTGCTTCTTTTACTTCCTTTTCAATTTGTATATTTTGAATTCTTTTATCTTCTTTACTTGTCTTCTCTTCCCTCTTGTAATTTTGGCTATTATCTTTCCTTTTGCCATCATTATTTCTGTCCGGGTTATAGGTATTTTGGTAATTATTATTGTTTCGCCTATTCCCATTGTAGTTGTTTCTGTTGTTGCTGTCGTTGTTTCGAGGTTGATTGTTCATGTTTCCATTCCCTCGGTTCACGTTATAGCCCTTTTCATCTATGTCGTCTAATCTTTTTACTAATTCAAGGAGTTCTTCTATTGTTTCCATTCCTTGAAGTGCGACGGTCTGAGTAACATTGTGATCAAAGTGTGCAGCCAATTGCGATACTATGTCACTTTCCTCTATTCTGGGTATAATGTATTTGAGAAAAGAATATTTTCTTATGACATAGTTCTCTCGAGATAATCCAGACCTATACTTTCCAAATATCAGGTCGTGTCTTATGTTTCTTTGTTGCGTTCGACCCCAATACTGTCTTGTGAATCGCCTTTCGAAATCGTTAAAGTCTATCACATCATCCATTATCATGTGATACCATTGGAGTGCATAGTCTTTGAGACATGCTCTTATAAAGTGTAGTTTGGATGTCTCATCCGTTATGCCTCTCATGTATGTCTTAATTGTTCTCAGGAATATCATTGGATTGTCCTTATAGTGTCCTGAGAATTTCGGTGCATTGTCTATGCTTCCCACAGTTTGTGGCAAAGACACACTAGGTGTATGAACCCCGTGCATTACTTTGTCCTCAAGCTGTTTGATCGTGTGTTCAAAAGTTGATGTTTTCCCTTGTAGATTGGACACAGCGTTATTGCAAGCTTCATATTTTGTTTCGCAGTCTTCTATCTTGTGTGTAATTTTCTCTATTTGTTCTTTATTTTCCACTTCGTTGTGTATTATTTTTCTATTGATAGCTACTATTTCCTCATTCACTATGTTGAAGTTTTCTTGCGTCTTCGCAGTTCTTTCTACCATTTCTTGTACAAAGAATTTTCTTGTATTCTTGCACGTTTCTGTGTTGTCATTTATTTGTTTTCTCAGGTCTGCTACTGTTTTGTCCAGTTTTTCCTCTAATCTGGCATTTATTTCTAGTGTTTCTTGCCTTAGTTCTTTAAATCCCTCGTCTATTTTTGAGTTGATTCTTTCTAAATTCTTGTTTAAATTTTTATTATTTTCCTCTATTTTGTGGCTTAGAGTTTGGCTTAGAGTTTTATTATTTTCCTCTATTTTGTGGCTTAGGGTTTTATTATTCTCCTCTATTCTGTGGCTTAGGGTTTTATTATTCTCCTCTATTTTGTTATTATTTTCCTCTATTTTACAGAATAATTTATGGAAAAAGCTTTCAAATTTTTGTTCCATTGTTGTACTACTTGTGCCCTCTGTGAGTATGCTTCCCTCAACTGTCGCATTTCCTGAATCATCCTCTTTTGTCTCAGTCTTATCCGACTCTGAGTCCGAGGTTAGTTGCGTAGGTTCCCTATATTGAGTGAATTGTGGCTTTGTTTCTATTTCTTTTTCAATATTGGGTTTTTCACCTTTGCTACTGTTTTGTTCTTTGTCTGACATTTTTGTTGTGTACAAATAACGCTTTCTATCTAATATTTTACTTAATAGAAATTTAAATGAATCCTATCCCACTTGAATAAGATTACATGAAAGAAACAATTTTATTTTGCAAGGAAAGAAACACAGCCAGCAAGTTGTGTTTTTAAGTTTAGCTTTGATATTTGACAAATTGTGTATTTAATTTATTTTGTAAGAAAAACACAGCCAGCAAGTTGGGCGCCGTATATATGTGCTGTAGTATTTGCCTTTAAATGAAATTTATATAATTTATTTATTTATTAGTTAGATAAATAAATAAAATTGTAGTTTATGCTAGCTTTCTAGGCAAAACAACATAAATTGTTATCTCTCGTAGGTTCTACTGTGATTTACTTCTTTCCTTACTTGTTTCTCCTTAATTATTATTATTTTAAAGTTGTGTGGGATAGGAATTCAAATAACTATGACACCAGATTATTTATGTATAAAAATATGTATTATCTGCTTAATAATTACAATAATTAAAATTTATTGTAGCATGTATATTACTTATTTTATTTGCTTGTTTACAATACTATATAAGTAGCAGTTTTCATGATAATATTGTAATCGTTTATTTTAATATGAATTCAGTCAGTACAGGGTTTCTCCACCTTCACTCTTTTCTTACTAAAGGCCTGTATATTGGGTCCAAATTATGTTGACTTGATAATGAAGGTACTGACTAATCGGCTTTATGCAAACATTCACACGTACTACATAAAGCTTGGATCAATCACCACCCCAGGTACGTTCCTAATGCATCACAAACTAATTGTCTAAACCTCTATTCTCACGGAGTCTTTAGATTCTTAGTGCGAAGCTTTTAGGCGTTCCTGTTTGTAAAAGTTTAACTATTATTCAAAGCTGTGCTTACTAATGTCTTTTTTACTGAACACTGGTCCGTTATGCAAGTATTCGCACACAGTACACTATTAAGACAAGTGTTCTTTATTTTTAATAAATATTGTGTCCCTATATTTACTTTCTATTATTTAAATAAATAATTATTTAAAAGAAATGGAGTGCTTGGAGAGAACCTGTGTATTTTGATTGAATTTAATTGTAATGACAATATTATTAACTACTCACTGCGTAGATTCATACAATTCTTCGAATTCTGCTTGAAATTGTTTGTCCATTCTTGTTGATTCTTCCTTCCGTTGAATCTTCTATAATTTTACTGGTGACGCTTACTTCTTGTAAATATGGCGACGATAAAACAATTGGGAATTATTCCTCAAGGAGCGTGTATGCTTCTTCTTAGTTTGTGAGTTGTTAGTTGGTTTGTTTATTTATTTACACTGCGATAGTAATGGTAAGTGTGTAAAAACTCCACTTAACCACTACTCGCTTGACGCATAAATGTATTATCTACTTTACAAGATGCTATCACTTTGCTGTGTATTGGAAGTTTTTAAAGTCACAGGTATCAGCTAACAACTAACTCTTTTTCTGTAAAAACTCCCTTTTTATAGTTGAAAATAAATGCCGCTCGTTATTTGATTGTCTTTGCGTGCTTTTATTTTCAAATTGTTCGTCGTGGCGCCTCTAGCGGATATCTCGATACTTATTCCATATCTCTTCTTATTCTTCTCAAATTTTAGGTTGGCGTTTATTTTTATTATGTTTATTTCTGACATTTGATGTTTCTCCACATTTACCAACGACGGTATTTGTTGTTTTATTTATTTATATCTAATGTACAGTAAGTATATTGATATTTATTTTATTCTTTTATTGCTATCGTAAATATTTATTGTACTTATAAATGTATTCATTGCTACTTTTACTGTTTTTCAGGTAGATTCTTCGTCCGAGCGCTAGCCTTACTCGCACCTTTGTTTTGTTGCTTTTGATCGGAAAGAATGGAAAGAAGTTGGTTATTGTTTCAATTGCCAGTCCCTCCGTCTGTGCTGCTCTTTCCTCGAACCATTTTTCCGTTCTTGGAGAATTTTGTATGTTTAATATGCTGTAATGAATCATTGCTTTTATAATAATGCTGCTTATTTCTTTGGTTATAGATGTTTATTTGTATGTGCACAAAGTTTGGAACCATGAAAAGGACTGCTGTTATTCGTATTACGAAGAGAATTAATACTTTTTGTTGTGTATATTGAAATATTATACGATTCTGTGCTGTTCTTTATGATATACTTTATTTTAATATCCTTTTCATCGCAACTGTATGTATTTTATCTTTAAGTTATATGAGTGCATTAAGCCTCTTCATATTCATTACGAGCATATCTTATTTTATTCTCTGAGTATAATTTAATTGCTTTTAAATGATTGACTCTTACAATCGTCCCGTTGGTTAACATCACTCTTTCACGGTTGTTGGTTTTAAGGGTCTTTCCATTTTTAAATGTAGGTTCTTTGCATAATATACTCAGAGCTCTTTTTGTTCCTAACCTGTAGTCAGGTTCTTTATTTTCTAAATAAAACATTACCTCTGGTTTATCACTTCTGAAAATAAATATTCATTTGTGACATTTACTATTATTGTTGAGGTTTTGCCTCACTTATATCTAAATAGTGTTTATATACATATAATCTTAATTAAAATGCTTATACCCTATGTGCATACCTGTGTTATTGTATGGCTTAATAAAATTTATTTTAAAATAAATGTTTCTTAAACTACGAGTGTGTTTTCTTATTGCTAATATTAATCTAAATGTACTAGTATATCTTGGTGTCAACATTAATCATGTTTATTTCTAACATTATATATTTATGTACAGTATTGTCTTAAATTCTAAGGTAAAGTTCACGGCAATATGTACTTAAAATTAAAATTGAAAATAATTTTATTTATAAAGTTTTTCGAAATTCCTACCGGAAGTAGCACTTTTACTCTTAGCGAGTAGCACTTTTTTGATATTTTGCAAAGTATGCATTCTATAGAGATTTATTAAGAGAATAGAAGTACTTAGAATAAGATTTTGAATAATATTTGTATAAAAAAATTCTTAAAATTCTATAATTTGAAACGCTCATACGTATAAGAAAGTAGTGTGGTGGCCACACCTCGTTTTTTACTTTCTTATACGTAGTATAAGGAAGTATTCTGATGATGAAAATTTTCGATCTCGAGATTTTTGCAGATGTCCACGTTTTGAAGTCCCCTGATACCAAAAAAGTGGTTTTTAAAAAATGTCTCTCTGTGTGTGACCACGATAGCGGTCAAACCGCTATAGATATCAATTCCAAATTGTTTATTTACGTATATAAAATCTCTCTCTTGAGATCTGATTAGTTTTTCAGTAAAATCGGTAAACTGGAAATACTAGTTTACTTCAATGAAAAAATTGAATTTTGCCAACTACTAAGTTTAAACAAATTTATGAAGAATTCATATGTACTCGAAATTAAATTTGAGAAGAATTTTATTAAAAAAGTTTTTCGAAATTCCTACCGGAAGTAGGTCTTTTACTCTTATCGAAAATCAGTTTTTTGCGAATATTTCGTAACCCATGCTTTTTAGACAGGTACGATACGAGTATAAAAGTATTTAGGACTTAATTTCCAATATCTTTTGTATAAAAAAATTTCAAAATTATGACCGGAAGTAACACTTTTACTCTTACCGCATAGCGATTTTTTGCATATATGTCGTAAATTGTGCATTCTATATATATTTATCAAGAATATAAAAGTATTTAAAACTTAATTTTCAATATCTTTTGTACAAAAAAAATTTCAAAATTCGGACAGGAAGTAACACTTTTACTCTTAGCGAGTAGCACTTTCTTTCGAATATCTCGCCAAGTGTATGCATCCTATAGAGATTTATTAAGAGAATAGATATAGTACAGTAGGATTTTGTTTATTTTTTCAGAAGAGAGAAGTATTTAAATCTTAGTTTAGAACAACTTTTGTATATTTTGAAACGCATACACGTATAAGAAAGTCGTGTGGTGGCCACACCTCATTTTTTATAATAACTCATATCTCGCGTGCTCTCATTCTTGGAAATACCTGTTCAATCAATTGAGGATCAACTCTAAGGGCCTTGAGAAGTAGACTTTGCCCGTTTTACTGATGAGCTTTTTCATTTGATCCGATGCAGATTTTTATATGCAACCAAAGTAATTTCATAATAGAAAAACATTGTAGAAGATTTGCATTAGCAGTAGACAATAAGACATTGTCTTTTACTATCTTATACGCGGCCGTGTGACCACGATAGCGCTTAAACCGCTATAGATATCAATTCCAAATTTTGTATTTACGTTTATAATAATCTCCCTCTTGAGATCTGATTAGATTTTCAGTAAAATCCACAGACCGGAAGTAGTAGTTTACTTCAGTGAAAAAATCGAATTTTGCAAATATTTCGTAGTAGTCTGTATAACGCCGGTTTTGGACCGCATAATTTTGAACGCACAAGTTTAATTATGTTTTATCGATTTTACAGCCTATTTTACTTAAATTCTAGTCATTATTATCATTATTTTAACACATTTACTTCAAAAGCCATACTTTTTTATCAATTTTGCTCGTACAAACCAAAAATCAACATAAAAATTCAATTTTCTGACTCACAACTAAATTTTGAACGAGTATACAAGTTGATATATTTACAGATTTTGTGACAATATTGATTCTCCAAGTTGTAAATCGAAAAAAGATAAACTACTTGAAAAATGTATTAATATCGACTGTTTTTGTTTTTCAAAATAATTTATTATTAATAATGATAATAATATATATCCACAGTTTCTTCTCCTTCTTCTTTCTTATCTCTTGTAGCCGTCTAAGCACCAGAGGGCACATTTTCGGTTCTATATATTGATTCGTAAACTAAATTCATGTTTTTGTTTATCTACAAATTATAAAAATTAAAAAAATTAATACAATAGATAAATATTAATAATAAATACATTTTTCAATTGTATCTTCGTTTTAGAATTTCTTTTCGCATTATAGATGTTTTACTTTCTTTTTCCAATATTTTGTTTTCTTGTTCTTGTTTTAGTTTTAGTATTTTACTTAGATGTTATGTATTGTGTTCACTTATATCTTTTTTATCGTATTTTTGCATGCATTGCTTTACATGTTCGAAGTCTGCGGTACCACTACTGCTTGGATTTGCTCCAAGGGAATCGTCTGTAAAGAAGTGTATTTTAAAATATAATTATTATCACTTACCATCCAATCGAATTTTGCTAATATTTCGTCAACTACTTAGTTTAAACAAATTTATAAAAAACTCAGATGTACTCAAAATTAAATTTGAGAAGAATTTTATTAAAAGAAATGTTAGAAATTCCTACCGGAAGTAGGTCTTACTCTTATCGAAAATCAGTTCTTTGCGAATATTCGCAAGTCATCCTTTTTAGACGGGTGCATTACGAGTATAAATGTATTTAGAACTTAATTTTCAATACCTTTTGTACAAACAAATTTTCAAAATTCGGACCGGAAGTAACACTTTTTTCCTATCGAATAGCGGTTTTTGCAAATATCTCGTAAATTATACATTCTATATAAATATATATTTATCAATAGTACAAATGTATTTAGACTTACATTTGAAATAATTTTTGTATAAAGGATATTTCAAAATTCGGACCGGAAGTATACTTTTACTCTTATCGAATAGCGATTTTTTGCAAATATCTCGTCAAGTATGCATTATATAGAGATTTATTAAGAGATTAGAAGTACTGCAGTAGGATTCTGAATAATTTTTGTAAAAGAAATTCTCAAAATTCCAACCTCAAGTAACAAATTTACTCATAGGTTTATTCTTTTTAGAAAATAAAAGTATTTAAATCTTAGTTCAGAACAACTTTTGTATAATTTGAAACGCACACACGTCTATGAAAGTTGTGTGGTGGCCACACCTCATTTTTTGAAATTCTAGTTCATTCATAGAAATGAACTACAAAATCATCGTTCTTTACGTGGTTTAATTGATTTTTCACTTTCTTATACGTAGTATAAGGAAGTATTGTGATGATGAAAATTTTCGACCTCGAGATTTTTGCAGATGTCCACGTTTTGAAGTCCCCTGATACCAAAAAAGTGGTTTTTAAAAATTGTCTGTCTCTCTCTCTCTCTCTGTGTGTGTTTGTGACCACAATAGCGGTCAAACCGCTGTATATATCCATTGATCCACTGGCCGTTTTAGTGATTTTAATGCTCGTGTGTGCTTTTAAATAGTATAATATACGTGTCTTAACGTGCTGTGATTTTCTTGTGTGCAATTAGGCAGCTCGTTAAAGGCTTTAATATGTTTTTTAATGATTATTCTTTTATTATCAAATCTTTCCTTTAACGTAGACTATGCAATATCATAATTACTGGCTGAGATTTGTAATTCTTGTACACAGCGTGATGCCTCGTCTTTCAAACAAGATTTTAAATAATGAAACCTCTGTACTTTCGAAAGAGACTCGTTTGAATTGATTAGCGAATTAAATGTCTCGTAAAACGGAATCCACTCTTCGAATGTACCCGAAAACGATGGCAATGATATTTGTGGTAATCGCACTTGATTATACATTTCACTTGATTGATTGAGATCATTTTGCTTGGTCGTATCTGACTTTGATTCATTAGAAAACTTGTTGTTAAGCAACCGTGTAGCCATTGATGTAGCGTTGAAATAGTTTTCTTGAAATGTGTCTGATTCCTCTGTATTAGATTCCTCATCCACTAACATGCAAATGTCGTTGTGTATGTCAAAGAATTGTGACCATAATTCTTCGGCTTTTAACAATAGTGTTTTTAGTTGAATGATATCAACTTCTCTTGTTTCGTTAAATGCATCCAAATATGTTTGAAATTTTGTAAGAAGGCTTTTTACTATACCTCTTTTTATGTTTAATGCCTTTAGGCGTTCTCGTTGTTGCTCACTAGCCATTGCGATGTAGACATGTGTATGTGTTGGATGAATGAATTGGAGACTCACCTCTGTTGTGGATTGTTGCGTAATGTTATCCAAAAAAGCTTGTAATGCTGATGATTTCCGTGCGTCACTAGATATCCGGCTCGAACTGGACCAAAATGTTATGTTTCGTGTGGAGTATGATGAATATTTACTTTGAACTGTAGATGATTACTCCAGGCACTAGTTTTATGTTTTGTATTGTTGAATCGAAGGACCTGATGCGTGTTAAATGAAACACATGCAACACTTGAATTATTTTATTCAAGTTTAATAACGATTAAATACAGAAATCAGACAAACATTGTATGTTTTTGCTTAATTAGACTTTGACAACTCTAAAATTGTTTTGTTGCCACGTTAACGGTTGCTATATGGAAACTGCATTAAATTGATTGTAGAAGCGGGGTTATACACTGAACACAGCCTGTTTCTAATTTTATTTTTAAAAATATTCATATGACTGAAAACTCTCTCTATTGCTGCATTCGAATGAGGCAAACACAACACAAGTTTCGCTAGTTTAGTAATGTCTTCAAATCTATTGTTTCCACCAGCATCTTTTGATGCGTTTACTTCTGCCCAGAAAGAGTCTGTGTTTGTTGCAGACCAATTCACAAAACTTATGCTATCCCACTGCCTCTCAATGTTTTCAATCACAAACTTGACGGAAGTCGTCGACTTAACTCTCCGACTAATTTTAAAATAAATTGAACACATCTGTTTTTTAAGCTTTTTATCTGTTCAAGGCCGTTAGAATTTTTATTTAAAAAGTCTTTGCCACCATTTTCAAATCTGAAACCGAAATATGGGTTTGGATCTAATTTATCATGTAATTCATTATTCATGAAATCAAAGTTATTTTTAGCAGATGGTATTAAAATAGGTAGAGTTAAATTTGTTATGAGTAACTTTAAACTTTCAAATAATTTGGTGGGATCTACTTTGTCACCTTCAAATAACTTATTTGTTTTCTGGACTTCTTCTACTATAGGATATAAAAAAAGTAAGTAAAGGTAGTTGATATCAGCTTTATACATATTAAAGAGTAGTTCAGCTGTGTAACAGTTCTCAGCTAACCTAGTAACTTCAAAATGGGTTTTTAGTTCCACCCATTGTTGTAGGATTTTCCTTACAGCTGGCTCTATTGATATCCACGCTATTAAAGAGCTTATTGTTTCATTTATGTTCTCTAGCATCGACGCAACATTGATCATAAAACATACTTTACTATTTCCCTCCAAACAGGCTTCTAGTATACTAGTAAGTTTAGAATTTCTATATGGAATGTTCTTTTTTTTATTCGGTCGGTCATTCCTTGACGTTCTTCGGGCGTGAACCCGGACTTATTCTTACGTTCGCGGGGATATGCGACGTAGGAATAGGGCCCATAAAGTAAATAAAAGCGTGTCCAATTTGTAATACCAAAAAGCAATTTAAAGCTAAAAAACGTGCCATCATGGTAGGGTGGATGGGTAGGGCACGGGTGGGACTCGACATGCAACCAGAGCCGGATGCTCCCGTGAACGAGTTCACGTTCGTGTCGCGCATGACGTCACACGATGAGTAGAAGCCAGGCGATTAATATACGTATAGCGATATTATGTAAGAATATTGCGGTCTTTTTAATTTGATGTTGAGGATAATGTTAATAATATGGATGCAAGAGCTTTAAAAAAATATTTAATACTGTTTTAATGTAATTTCTTTATTAGTTATTTGTTTAACAATCAATTTTTTTTTAACAAAAGCTCGATCATAAACATTATTATTGAGGTGAACTACATTTTAGAATCGAAAAACACTACATCCTTAATACTATTTCTATACTGTAGAACTACACTTACGCAATTGGTGGTGAGAATGGAACTACTTAAGACAAAATTTTCGTCCATTTCCTCTTGCTGGCGTTTTTTTTCTTTCATAAGATGTATTGAGTTTTTTGACGCGAAAAAACATTCTAGACCTAGAAAAAGACGCTTTGCCTTCTCAGGACATTGAATCGACTCACTCCTCATCAAAAGTGTTTTAATGAAATTAGGACCAGTCAGTATACCATTATCACTATTCATTTCAATAAATACCCTATTGAGTTCCTCAATGCTGTTCATAAATATTGAAGAAGGTTTTGACAAATCTCCTTCGTTTAAATGGTCGACCCATGAGAATGATTGCGTTGAGGAACTCTCCAGAGAAGGATCTTTTAATTTGTGGCATATGAACCCCGCTAAATTTTCTAATCCATCATAGGCCAGTTCATTAAATTTTTCGAGATTATCCTCTGAATTGATCGAAGGTGGATTGAATAAAGGTTTCAATTTAAATGCAAGTGACCCGTTCAGAGGAAAATCTGGAGTGTCGTCAACTTCAACATTCGAAAAGTCTGAATAGGCTCCCTAATTCTTATCCAAGACATACGATCTCAATCTGTATTTAAATTCTAATGGGCTAGGATGGTCGTGGAGTCCTCCTTTTGCGCGTATCACGCCAAAGAAGTTCTCTAAAACGTCTTGGTTTAGGCGTCTGATTAAAATGTAATCAACACCAAAACGACGATTTAGCTCGGCATGCAACATAATTAATGCAGAGTTAGAGACGAGGATACCTAAATTAGTAAAACCGTACATATTATGTATTAATTGCCTTAAAGGATACCTATGTCATATTTAATATTATACCTTTTTCAAATGGCAATTGGCATTTGAATGTCTGGAGCTAATCCAAAAGCTCTATTTCTTGCACGTGAGTCACTAACTGGCATGATAACATAAAAATATCGAACCAGTCATTAACCTGTGAATAATAATTATTATAAAAGCGTTAACATGGACTTCAGAATCTTACTAATTTAAAGAAGTCAGCGCACTCTTCCCAATTCTCCTCTGCCAAAATCTCGAGTGTGCCACATCTCGATATAGCACATGACATGGTATGTGAAAAAAGTTTCGCTGCAAACTTAACTTTTTGTCTATGGGGTCCGGAACAATTAAACTTTTCTAGTGTCATTTTATATGTAATTTTTAAATCAAACACTTTCGTAACAATTATGACTTGTTCCATGATTTTTTTCTTGATTACCTTTCCGTCAATTAAAAATCCGTGATCCACAAAATTATTTCGAATTAATTTTAACAGATGTGGCACGTCTGCCATAACGACAATTTTACTCTGATATACAATGTTTAAGTCGCTATGTAATCCCCTATTTGCACCACCAAAATGCGACACCATCGCAACGACATGAAAACCTAAAGTGATTTACATTAATTATTTTATTATTTAATAGGAGTCGTCAAATATTTACCGGAGTCCTCAACAAATTTAATGATTTCCATTAATATAGACGATGTCAATTTGCAGTCGAAATCGCAAAAAATTGGCTGTTTCCTTGCTTTAAACAGACCAGAAATCTTGGCGACCTGGATATAATCATAGGGCGGCATCAGGTAATCTTTTGATTGGTCGTAAACGTATTCTTTTCGAATTTTCATTTCATCGAACATAAGGATGCATATACGGTCACGTTCAGACATCGGCATATTCAGTAATTTTCAAGACGTTTTTGAGAATACCTCGGTCCAACTGTATCTCCCTCAGCCACTCCTTCAAACTTGACACCGCTGGATAAGGATAACCCTTCTTCAAGCTAAGCCTGTATCCTCGAGGACCCGCATAATACATTGCAATGGCGCTTGAAACCTCGTTTACTCACCAATTTATTCTTTTCTTTTTGTTGAAAATCGTACATGTCTCTTCCTGCTACAAGGGTATCATTGATAAGTTGAGCCTTTTGCCTTTTGTCACTTAAAACTTTACGATTGAACCCACTTGTTGACGGCACCAAGAAAGCTCGAGATTGGTATAAATTTTGAGAGGGCACGACGTCGTCTTTCAGTCCACGATGATATTTAGGACTGTAGTTTAAGAGCTGATGTTTCAAATTCACTTTATAGTCACTGTCTAGGAAATGTTTAGAACAAACAGTAGCGGTCTTAACGTTAATTTTGTCTTTTCTTTTTGTGGCATGTATCCGCTGTTTGCATAAATCAGAGTTTTTCGGGAATCGATGAAATTTAATGTTTTTATTTAGGAGATTTTTCTTAGACTGGCTGTCCGAATTGCATCCACTTATAGCACACCGCATTTTAAATAATATCACAACTCAAACAGAACAAATTAACACTAAACACAACGTAAAATTAATAAGTTTAGCACTAAATAACCTACTTTGCTATTGAAAACCACGCGTTCGATTCGAATATCACTCAACATGTGACGTCGTAACCGACAAATTTGCTCCGCCTATCATGCGCACCATCCTATCTTTACATTGTATATATCGTGACATGCAACTAACTCCTCGTTGTGAGTCCTGGGTAGTTACAATTTTAATTATCGTTGCATACTAAACGCAATACATTGACTGTAACTGAACAATAAAAGAAATAATTTCATAAAGTAGCAAAATTCTTGAAAGTAGAAACATTATTTTTTGAACATTTATTTAATTGATAATAACATTAACAGTTATAATCAAAAACTATTAAATACAGTTAAGAAATGTAATAAAATATTGAGATTTAACAAAAAAAGAAATATATCTATTCTTTTGGATTAATAATTATGTTTTGTATAGTACAATTATTAAAATGTAATTGTGACAATTTTGGTATAATATTTGTGGATGCCATTGTTGATGCTGGAGATGATGGAACAATATTTATTGAATTGTTTGTTGCTGTGATTGTATTCAATCGAATTGAAAATTATTGGCTACATTAACTTTATTTTGAATTGATTCATCAATATAGTTTTCGGCTACTGGCGTGGATTTACATCCGCCGTGTCGTTTTAGTGAATTGAAGTCAGCATCGCGGCGAAAGCTATGACCGGTATATAAATTTGCATTTGGAAGATTTAAGTACGTAGCAATCCCCCCCCCCCCCCATTTTTCCAAATTTATTTTACCTACGTTTTGTGCGGTGCATATTTAATAATAATAATAATAATAATAATGTCTTTATTGTAACTAGTTCAGAGCTGCTTTTCAATTTAAGCTTGAAATATAACATATATTTATTAAAAAAAACAAGTAATTTTGAGAAAGAAAACATATATATATGGTAATGCCTAATAATTTTTTCTTTAATTTTCTTTAATGTACAATCACAAGGAAAATCCAGCAATAGCTGTTCTATCTTCCTTGAGTCTCGATCATGGTAAACTCAACAAAAAAAACTAGTCCTAACCTAAACTTAACTAAAAATTTAACTAGAAATGGAACTAAATCAAGACAGAAATTCGGCACCGTGCAGACGAAAAACAGGGGTTGAATTGCAATATACAACCGAAAGTTACGAATGATTATGTGTACATGATCAAAATTAGAAAACGAAAGGAGCAAGTGTCAAGTGAAGCTATCGCGACATCAACATAAACTTAAGCTCGCGTTTAAATCTCTCCAGCGGTAACAACTTGAGATGTAAAGGCAAGGCATTGTACTTAGTGTAAACCTGAAACGAGAATGATCTCTGAAACAGGGATGATCTGTGCAAGGGTGGAGAAATTAATCCACGAAATCTTGTGTTAATGCTGTGCACGTCAGACCGATATCTGATTTTATAATACAAGTATGGAGGAGACCTGTACAGCATTATCCGATGGAAGAGAGACAGAGCCAAGCACTCCCCGCGGTCATGCATGCTAAGCCACCCCGTCTCGCGAAGCTTATGGCTAACGCGATCATACTTTCTGAGGCCATGTATATACCGAAGACACGCATTCTGTATTTTCTGGATACGACCCTGTGTTAGCTGATCCAGGGCCCCATGATAAATTGCGGAGCAATATGTAAACCGTGACAGAACGAAAGTGTCGCAAAGACATTTTTTTATTGACTTATTTAAAATATCCCTGTAAGGAAAGAGTTTTTTCAAGTTGATATAAGCTATTTTTATATATTTGGAAATTTGAGCTCGAAATCTAAACGTATTATCCAAATGGAGCCCAAGACTCTTAACCTCATTCACCACAGGCAATTGAACGTCATTTATTGAAATATTAATGATTCTGCTAATATTTCTGCAGGCTTTTGCAGGTCCAAACAAAATAACTTGAGACTTTGATGGATTTAAATGAAATGAAATGGTTAATTGAAGATTTATATAAAGAATCAAGATCTGAAGTGATGTTAGTAGCAGCTGTACGCCAATCAGATGGGATGAAAGAGCAGTACAGCTGCGTATCATCGGCATACGTGTGTGTGTTGCAATGTTTAATGCAAGACAATAGTTTTGAGGTGTAAATGGTAAATAAATAAATAAAATAGGCCCAAGAACTGACCCCTGTGGAACTCCCCGCGATACAGCAAGGTATTCTGATACACCGCCATCCAATTTGACAGCTTGTCTGCGATTAGACAGATAGTTTTGTAATAGAGTGACTGCTGCATCGCCCAAACCTATATATTGTAAAATAGATCCAAGAATACCATGGTCAATCGTATCGAACGCCTTAGTATAGTCCAGTAATACAAGGCACGAAAGGTATCCCTTATCTGCAGATGCAATCAAGTCATCAGTAACAGACAGCAGAGCTGTCTCGCAAGTATACCCAGGCCTAAAGCCTGACTGTGTCGATGGTAGGACGTTATTTCTTGATATAAAATCCGTTAGTTGTGCGCCAATAATTCGCTCGAAAACTTTTGACATGGTGGGTAACAGACTTATAGGCCTGAGATCTTTAAATTGGGTTGGTTCACTTATTTTAGGAAGGGGACAGACCAGGGCGTACTTCCAGCAATCCGGGAACACAGAATCTAGTAAGCAGGTATTAATTATGTGCATTATATAAGGAAGTATATAAGGACAACACACTCTAAGCATGTCTATGTTAATATTGTCACATCCAAAGGAAGTTGACGTAATACTCCTGATGACTTTATGAACCGCCGTAGTATCTACCAATTGGAAACGGAAATCCAGTGTACTGGAAACATTATCGTACATTGATTTGGTAGAGAAAGCATTACTGCTAGAAGCAGGGATGCTATTGATAAAATAGTCATTGATCTCACCAGCCTTTGCCAAGTGATTAGGTAATACAACCTTACGCCTTCTACCCAAACCAATTTCTCCCAAATTATTCCAAAGAGCACGACTGTCTTTAGAACGTGATAAATATTCGTAGAAGGCCTTTTTCTCTTGCCTAAGTGTACTAGTGCAGAGATTACGTAATGATTTATAGTAATCCCAATCCTGCCGCGCACCAGACTTGCGATATCTTGACTTAGCCCTATCCCTCAAAGACATCAATAACCTCATATTGTCGGTCATCCAAGGAGTATATGGTCTGGTAAAACACCGTGTGACAAGTGGAGCATGTTTATCGAATAGATTTAAAAAGTGATAATTGAAAAAGTCAATTTTATCATTAATATTGGGAATATGAAAGATATGGTGAAATGGAATAGTTAACAAGTCATTCTCAAACATACACCAATCAATCCTGCGTAAGTTCCGGTACGTTTTTCTTACAGACTCAGGTGCAGGCCCACAGCGCTTAAGTGTGAAATATACAGCATCATGATCTGTAAAATTGCAATTCAGGACACCACTACGCGCAATGATAGTTTCATCACTTACTACGACCAAATCTAGTAGAGTGGCAGTAGTCGCAGTGAGCCTTGTTGGTTCATTGATAATCTGTTTAAAACCGATGGTGTCCAGAAAATTCATTAGATAAGCGGTAGAAGCAGTATCAACCTTAAGACAATCCATATTAAAGTCGCCACACAGGAATATGTTATTCGTAGATGGAAGAATCGAAATTATTGCGTTTTCTATGTCGTCAATGAAAAGTTTATAATTTAATTTTGGAGGTTTATATGCCCCGCCCACAGCGAACTTAAAATTGTGAAACCTTAAACTGACCCATAATTGTTCAGTGTCACCGTCTGTATTGATTACTGAGTAATTAAATTTTTCATGGAAATACATACAAACCCCACCCCCACGTCCAGAACGATCAGCCCTGACTAATGTGTAGCCACGAATATATAAGTCAGCATCAGCAACAGAATCACCCAGCCACGTCTCAACCACCACCAGAACATCAATGCCATTACCGCGAATGAGACCAATTATATGATTAATTTTAGGAAGTAAAGAGCGTATATTGACACATGCTACCTTTATACAATTGCCAGTCATATCAACTAAATCAGAAAATATTCAGTAAAATATACATAATTAAATATAACTGAAAATGAAAATAAAAATCAAATGATATTAGTCAAATTTAACAATGAATTAAATTGCAATTAATATTGTATAAGTAAATTCAAATGTAAAAACATACCTACGTAAAAATAAATATACATCACAAAAACTATATATACATATTTTCAAGCACACCTGCCTTCGTGACTGCAAGAAAAGGAACAAACACAAAAATTCTATAATCTATTTGTTGCTGTTTCTTTAAATAGCAAGAACTGTAAATAGCAAAAACTGACAGCCAACACAAAAAGAACATTAGATATTGAAAGAAAGCAAGTCGGAGGTCTTTTTTAATTTAATTAGTTTATCATTTAATTTAAACATAATTTTACCGTCCTGCGTCCAAACATTTTTGATATTATATTTCTTTTGTACTTCCTTGAGTAGTTGAAAACGCCTCGTGGTCAGGTCCTCCCTTATGGATATGCCAGTGTTCTTAAGTTTCTTTTTATTGTTGTATACCATACTTTTAACATGCCTATCCGTAAATTTAACAATAATAGGCCTGCATGTGTTTACGGTTCTGCCGAGTCGATGGCAGATATCGACCTTGTTCTCTTGAACGTCGATCACCAGTTTTTCTCGGCACATGGAGAGAATTTTTTCAGTTACATTTTCATTCGGTGATTCAGGTAAACCGTACACTCTAATGCTATTTCTTCGGGAATATTGCTCCAGCTCATCAACGGCATCATGGGCAACGGAGAGTTTTGTCTCAAGATCAGTTACCTTCGCAGTGAGGCTCTTGAAAGTGTCGTCTAGATGAGTTTTTATTAGAGAACTCAAGGAATCCATAAATGTCTTGGATGTTAACACTTTTTCGACGACTTTTTGTATCATCGTTTCATCACTACGTGTCACACGATCCACAGACATGTTAGTGTTAAGAATTTAACATCTTTTATTTTATTTTATATTATTGTTTCTTGTTTTACTCGTATATATGAATGTCTTTCTTTATTTTTATGTGTTATCATATATTTGTAATGTATGTTTTATTTTTCAACTTTTAAAATATATTGTCACTTGATGTATTTTTTACATATAAATATTACGCATACTGATGCGGAGCCCGCTTCGGGCACATACAGTCTCACCAGCCGAATTTATTGTCTGCCGGCAGAGTTACACGACTGTACACCGAAGGCGATGCAAGGCTTCCTATGTGTACGTACGGACGGCAGTGTCTGACATGTGCGTACATATAGGGGACCATTAGCTTCTCGAGCGATGCACATGTATATATGTTGTAATCTTATGTTCGAAGCAAGAGCGGCCCCGAAATTCTCGGCGCACACCGAACTAAATAAATGTGTATTTGAACTGAATTTGAGTTTTATTTACGGTACTTTCAAACTAGGAAGTTTCCTTAACATATTGGTCCTTCACGAGTCGGATCGTATACATTAATATACGAAGAAATATTGTTCGTTTAAGCAGAGAATACATACGCATATCGCTTGGTATTTAATACTGCGGCCGGTCTTATCGAACGTACTAGTCCGAAAAAACAGCTTTTACTGTGGCGGATCTAGAAAATTAGAAATATTAATAGTCCGCAAAGGCAGGAAATACATAGGCGAGTATCGTATTCAGTTCTGCAACGAACTAAAAAGACACGAAGCGTCCAGTGCTCTGGTCCGCTTAAAATAATACGCAAGACGTATACAAATTTAGTGTTCGCTTACGCAAAGGATACATACGCTGATTATCACATCATATCCTGATACTGCGGCGAATCCAATTGAAATATTTAAGTTAGAAATATTTACAAACAATTGTTCGCAAAGGCAGAGGATATATGTGCGGCTATCGTACTTCCTACTATTGCAGCGGCACAGAAAGATTAAAATTTAAGAAAAGTGGCCTTGCAAACCACTAAAATACACTCTCGTACAGTAACAAACGTACTTACGCAGAGCGAAACAAAGATTATTAAAATCTAAGAAAGGTGGCCTGGCAAACCACGAAAAATACACTCTCGTACAGTAACAAACATACTTACGCAGAGCAAAACAAAGATTGTTAAAATCTAAGAAAAGTGGCCTGGCAAACCACTAAAAATACACTCTCGTACAGTAACAAACATACTTACGCAGAGCAAAACAAAGATTGTTAAAATCTAAGAAAGGTGGCCTGGCAAACCACGAAAAATACACTCTCGTACAGTAACAAACATACTTACGCAGAGCAAAACAAAGATTGTTAAAATCTAAGAAAGGTGGCCTGGCAAACCACGAAAAATACACTCTCGTACAGTAACAAACATACTTACGCAGAGCAAAATAAAGATTGTTAAAATCTAAGAAAAGTGGCCTGGCAAACCACGAGAAATACACTCTCGTACAGTAACAAACATACTTACGCAGAGCAAAACAAAGATTGTTAAAATCTAAGAAAAGTGGCCTGGCAAACCACGAAAAATACACTCTCGTACAGTAACAAACACACTTACGCAGAGAAAAGATAGATTACTAACATCTATGAAAAGTGGCCTGGCAAACCACGAGATATAAACTCTCGTACAAACATACGTACGCAGAGCAAAAAATAGATTACAAAAATCTAAGTAAAGTGATCCGTCCCTACCACGAGATAAATGCCCGCATGCAAATAGAAAAATCTGAAAGTGAAGACAGATTTTTCTTTATTTTTTTTTTTGCTCAAATACTAATACGGAGCTTAAATACTGATACGGAGCAAATAATACTGATGCGGAGGTGAAATACTGCTGCGGAGCTAAATACATGTGCATAAAATAAGCAGTGTGTGATGCTGCAATAAATAGAAAAATCTAATACTGAAGACAAGATTTTTCTTTAAATTTTTTTTTTTGCTGAAATACATATACGGAGCTCGATTTACTGATGCGGAGGTCTGATACTGATGCGGAGGTCAGATACTGATGCGGAGGTGAAATACTGATACGGAGCAAGGTATACTGCTGCGGAGCTACGAATATATCTGTATATATTTAAAAATAATAAAAATGGAAGATTTAAAATTTCAGCGCCGAATAATTAAAGCATCGTTGACAAGAGCGGTCACTTATTTAGATAAAAGTGGTCCCAACGACATCGTTGACGACGATCGCTATGAAAAATTTATTTTATTACTGGAACAATTTGATAAAGTGCAGACTCAAATTGAGAAGCTAGATGAAACAGAATTCGAGAATACTGAGCGTGAAGAATTTGAAAATAAATATTACGACAATAAACTACGATATACATCTATGTTAGCTCCTGTGCGAGACAACGATGAATCCTCAGAAAATAATAGTATCAACACAGTAAATAGCTTCATCAAACTGCCTACAATTGAGTTACCGGTATTTGCTGGTGACTAT
Organism: Amphimallon solstitiale; assembly: GCA_963170755.1. Classification (NCBI taxonomy): domain Eukaryota; kingdom Metazoa; phylum Arthropoda; class Insecta; order Coleoptera; family Scarabaeidae; genus Amphimallon; species Amphimallon solstitiale. Next base: position 46,612,226 of record OY720677.1, on the reverse strand, counting down.
GATGACTGGCTCTCATTCTACGATACTTTTAATTCTCTTATACATAATAATAGTGCCATACCAAATGTACAAAAGTTTCATTATTTGAAATCGTCGTTGAAAGGAGACGCAGCCAACGTTCTACATTCCTTAGAAATATCATCCGACAATTACGTAAATGCTTGGCAAATGTTACAAGATAGATACAATAATACGAGAATAATTGTACAGAAACACATAAATGGTATTTTCAACTTGCCAACAGCACACAAAGAAAACGTAAATATTCTTAGGCAGATATTAGACGGTTTTATGAAGCATTTTAGAGCCCTCACAGCACTGAAACGTCCTACAGAACATTGGGATGATCTATTAATATGCATTGTCTCCAAAAAGTTAGACGTTCAGTCATTAAAAGAATGGGAAGCCAAAATACAGTCTACAGAGTTACCTACATTAAAAGAGTTCACGAATTTTCTCACACAAAAATGTCAAACTTTAGAAGCTATCTCAAAGGCCAGCAACACTCATTACAAAACATCAGCGAACGTGTCAACCGACAAGAGTTCAGTATCATGCACATTTTGTAAAGGTTCCCATATTATTTATCAGTGCAGAAAGTTTATAAATCTTCCCGTTAATAAACGAATTGAGGAAGCTAAAGCCAAGAAACTTTGCATCAACTGTCTAAAGACAAATCATGTAGCTTTTAAATGTTCAGGGAGACCTTGCAGACACTGTCATAAGAAGCACAACGATTTGCTTCATCTTCAAACAATATCTAGATCTGAGACATCGCCATTGGAGACCAGTTCAAGTTCCACCGGTTCTAGTTCCAGTGTGTCACATCACAGCTGCAATTCAGACGCGAACAGTCACATTTTATTATCCACAGCGTTGGTTAACATTTTAGACCGGAAAGGAAAAACTCATCCCTGTCGAGTTCTTTTAGACTCGGGATCGCAATCACATTTATTAACGTACAGAATGGCGAAAATCCTTGATCTACCGCTAACTAATACACAGATATCTCTATCTGGAATAACACAGTACACTACGAGAATAACGAACACCACCAAGGTTTCAATTAAATCTCGAAATAATAATTTCAAGGCAAAACTAGATTGTTTAGTACTGGACAAAATATCGGAATGTCTTCCTCTAGTTTCTATATCAAGAGATGTTATTGATGTTCCCAAAAATATCAGATTGGCCGATCCTGATTTTAATATATCCAGAGATGTAGATATGCTAATTGGTGCTGAACTGTTTTATAAACTACAATGTGTTGGACAAATCAAAATAGGTAAAAGAGGTCCATATTTACAGAAAACTTTATTAGGCTGGGTAATATCTGGAAAACTAATTGCACCACAAACTTCAGTAAACATGACAACGTGCAATTCAGTAACATTAAAACAACTTAACGACAATCTAAATAAATTCTGGGAATTGGAGAATGTCAAAAAGGATAAAGTGTATTCACATGAAGAAAAGCTATGCGAACAACACTTTATTAAAAATACAAAGAGAAACATTGATGGCCGTTTTTGTGTATCTTTGCCATTTAAGAGTAATGTTTCTTCTTTAGGCACTACACGTGACCAAGCTTTAAAACGATTTTACTCGCTAGAAAGAAAATTGAACAAAAATTACAATCTAAAACAAGATTACTTTGCCTTTATGAAAGAATATCAAGATTTAGGTCACATGCGATCAGTAGACATGTCTAACGATGCTGCAAGAATCAGTTTTTATCTTCCACACCATGCTGTTATTAAAGAAAGTAGTTTAACGACAAAGCTTAGAGTTGTATTTGATGCCTCTGCTAAATCCTCGACTGGTGTGTCACTAAACGACACACTGATGATCGGTCCGAAACTTCAACAAGATCTATTCGATATAGTGTGTAGATTTCGGCTATATAAATATGCACTAACTGCGGACATTACCAAGATGTATAGGCAGGTTGATATAAATGAGGAATGCATGCCGTTTCAAAGAATTTTATGGCGAAATTCAGAAGAAGACGAAATTCAAACATTTGCGTTAACAACGGTCACTTATGGAACGGCCTCAGCGTCTTACTTGGCAATCAAGGCACTACAACAGTTAGCAGTAGAAGCGCTAGAAACTCATCCAGTAGGTGCTGAAAGAATACTTCGTGATTTTTACGTTGACGATTTGTTGACAGGCACAAACGATCCAAGTGAAGCATTTCAAATAATACATGAAGTAATAAACATACTGAGTAAAGGCAAATTTGAATTGAGGAAATGGGCATCAAACCAACCAAATTTATTGCATGAAATACCAGAGACTTGCAGTGGTAGTGCCATTCTCGATCTCGACAAGAGCGATGGTCTTAACACATTGGGTTTGCAATGGAACATTAATACAGACAACTTACAATATTCAGTATCAAATTTTAAAACTAAATGTATATCCAAAAGGAACATACTTTCACATGTTTCAAGAATATTTGATCCTTTAGGACTAATTAGTCCATGTAACGTAAAAGCTAAAATATTAATGCAAGATATTTGGAAGTTAAAATTGAATTGGGATGAATCACTTCCACTCAATATAAGAAACACGTGGATGTCATATCTTCAAGAGATGGAGTATTTACCAGAAATAACAATTCCCAGAAGAGCAGTGTCGATCGAGGAGCCAGAGTATTTTGAAATGCATGGATTTTGTGATGCAAGTGAAAAGGCATATGGGGCGTGTGTATATGTCAGAGCAGTGAGTAAATATGGGAATATATCTTCTGGATTGTTGTGTTCTAAATCCAAGGTTGCTCCAATTAAAACGATAACACTGCCGCGATTAGAACTCTGTGGAGCTGTTCTATTAGCTCAACTGATCCACAAATTAATTCCTATAATGCAAGTTAAATTCAATAAAATATTTTACTGGACTGACTCTACGATCGTCATATCATGGTTAAAGTCAGCTAGAACGTTCAAAACTTTTGTGGCTAACAGAATAGGTGAAATTCAAGACACATCTGATATCTCCAACTGGCACCACATAGAGAGTACACAAAATCCTGCGGATTTAATATCCCGTGGTGCTTCTCTCTATACATTGAAAAATACAAATCTTTGGTGGAATGGCCCTGCGTTTCTAGAACAAAATGCAAGCGAATGGCCCGGTTTTGAACCGCCAACTATTGAAACTTTGCCAGAAATAAAAAATATTGTTGCTGTTAATGTCATTACAGACAACTGTGATCTGTTCACTAAATACTCTTCTTTAAACAAATTAACAAGAGTAGTGGCATACTGCCTCAGATTTAAAAATAATGTACGGGCAAAATGTAGTAATTCTACTATGGAAATAAATACCGGCCATTTAAAATGTTCAGAACTGGAAAGAGCAACAACGGTGTTAGTCAAATTAGTACAAAAGCACTCATTTCCCAAAGAATATGATAAATTGCAAAGCCAAGGTAGAGTCAATACCAAAAGCAATTTATTGTGCTTAAGCCCTTTTCTGGACAATGAGGGTATTTTGAGAGTCGGTGGGCGTTTAAAACGAGCAAACATTCCCTACTCTCAAAAGCATCAAATACTATTACCAGCGAAACATCCATTCACAACATTAGTAATTCAAAATGAGCACATTAAGCAGTTACACGCTGGCGTACAACAAACGATCGCTGCCGTACGGACAAAATATTGGCCATTGTCCATAAAAAATTTAGTCAAAAGAGTCATAGGAAAATGTGTAACTTGTTTCAGAGCTAAACCAGCAAATATTGATTACTTAATGGGCGATCTTCCCACGGACAGAGTAACATGTGCCAGAGCCTTTCAAAATGTAGGGGTGGATTACTTCGGTCCACTTTATATCCGTGAAGGAAGCCGCAGAAAATATAATGTAACGAAGACCTACGGTGCTGTTTTCGTATGTTTCGCAACCAAGGCAATACATCTAGAACTTGTGGGTAATCTAACAACCGATTCATTTATGGCTGCGTTGAGGCGATTCATTTCAAGAAGAGGAAATGTGTCCAATCTATATTCCGATAACGGAACACAATTTGTGGGAACAAATTCCGAATTAAAGAAGATGATCAAACAACTGAATTCCCAGTATAACCAGGAGGAGCTGCAGGCCTACTTCGCCCATAATCAAATAAAATGGCATTTTATTCCACCAAGGTCGCCACATTTTGGAGGTCTATGGGAGGCAGCAGTGAAATCTGTAAAAATGCATCTCACTCGCATAATTGGTAAAAGTTCCTTGAATTACGAAGAAATGTACACCCTATTAGTCCAAATTGAAGCCACACTCAATTCTCGTCCTATAACAGCCATTTCAAATGATCCCAATGATTTAACCTTTCTCACACCTTCCCACTTTCTTACTGGTTCCATATCTGCTACCATTCCGGAACCTAGCTTGATGAATACAAAATTAAATTCCTTATCAAGATGGCAATATGTTCAACAAATACGTGAACATTTCTGGAAGCGATGGCACAGAGAATACCTGAGTCAACTGCAAAGAAGAAACAAGTGGAATGTCAACACCGAGCAGCAACTACGTCCTGGGCGCTTGGTAATCATCCGAGAAGACAACACTCCTCCTTGCCAGTGGATCCTAGGCCGAGTTTTGGAAACCCATCCAGGACGAGATGGTATTACGCGTGCGGCAACAGTACAGACTTCAAATGGTACGGTGCAAAGACCAAGTGTAAAATTGTGCGTGTTACCAGTGTACGATGACTAAGTCCCGCGAGTGTTACGTTCTGTTGAAGGCGATGCCTTCAAGGGGGGCGGCTATGTTAAGAACTTAACATCTTTTATTTTATTTTATATTATTGTTTCTTGTTTTACTCGTATATATGAATGTCTTTCTTTATTTTTATGTGTTATCATATATTTGTAATGTATGTTTTATTTTTCAACTTTTAAAATATATTGTCACTTGATGTATTTTTTACATATAAATATTACGCATACTGATGCGGAGCCCGCTTCGGGCACATACAGTCTCACCAGCCGAATTTATTGTCTGCCGGCAGAGTTACACGACTGTACACCGAAGGCGATGCAAGGCTTCCTATGTGTACGTACGGACGGCAGTGTCTGACATGTGCGTACATATAGGGGACCATTAGCTTCTCGAGCGATGCACATGTATATATGTTGTAATCTTATGTTCGAAGCAAGAGCGGCCCCGAAATTCTCGGCGCACACCGAACTAAATAAATGTGTATTTGAACTGAATTTGAGTTTTATTTACGGTACTTTCAAACTAGGAAGTTTCCTTAACAGTTAGTTTAATTTATAATAATATAACTAAAATGTATAGAGGTATTTACAATAAACGCCGACTTGCAGATATAATAAATAACTTTGCGCTCGCTGTACAGTCGGACACGTCTACTCAGTACGAATGCACATTGCCGAATTTCGTTTATGTAACTAATAAAAAGTTACACAGTTTACATGTACTTTTTGCAAACTTCATAATATTTTCCTGTAACTGTAAATTTTCTTGTTATTTTTGTTTTTGTATCTTCATTTGTAACCAACACAGTTACATTAAAATCATTTACATCATTTAATTCTACTTTGTGGAGTTCAACCCGTCTGCAAGCAGCCAGGATGCCAAAGATACATGCACCTATTAAAAGAACACCCTTTCTCATGTGTATTTTAACATTAAAAGCTAAGACTTACTTACTTTGTACAATAAATACTTCTTAACGTCTTCGGCTTCTTTGAGAAATGTCTCATTTTATTTGTAGAAAATGCTTCAGATTTTCTTTTTAATAACGCCTGTTTAATGTTAATGGATAAGGTAGATATCAAAATTGAATAATGTCTCCATAAACTTGCAGATTTTAATTTTTTGGATAACTCGTCAAAATAAACAATTAAAATGTTTTCGGAAAAGCTGCAAACATTCTTTCTCCAATTCATAAATTGAGAGTAAAATTTTTCATATGTTTTTGCCGATTTCGCTGGTAATAAATTTTTCGTGGATAATTAAGGCTTGTTCCATAATTTTTGATGGAGTCAAATTTTTATAGTCCGTTCTCCCAATATCCCTGATAACAATGGTAAATCAGAACGGCATCATCCTCCATTTTGGCATTAAGTTTAAAACTTGATTGACAGGAATATGAAATACCAAATGCCGCCTCTACACATCGCCAAATGTATTCGCCGAAGATTCGTATAGGAATGTTTCGTCAAATAATTCGTGCACAAATATGAACGAATTGCTTATCCGCACATCGTATTCGCAATATTCGCGTTGAAAGGAAGATAGAGTGATGGAAGGTAAGCAAGTTACTGCTGCACTATACTATACGAGTACTTGCAATTATTATTTAAACATTTATGGTAACAGATTGTAGTATTGTATTACAGTCATAAACGGATCCTAAAAAGGCCTCCATGATTTCATAAGCAATATTTTATCAGAACTAGCAGCATGATTTAAAAGATGCCTTCTTTTTCATGTGATGGCAAAAAGTTGCCATTAATTAATCATTTTTTCTTTTTTAACTCTGCTACTTCAAATTCAACACTGAGGATACGTTGCAATCTGACCCACAGGCATCGTTCTCTTTCATTTTATTTTTATGGTCAGGATGTTTCGGATCATATATAATGGATTCTACCTGGTACAGTTCCAAAACTTCTAGTATTAAATCATTATTTCACTCCGCCATAATTAAATAAGGTAAAATCAAACAGTCAAAATTAAATTAGGTGAGGGAGTAGACGGAAATACGAAGAAAACTGAGCGGTAAGGAAGGCTTAACGTCCACCTACTCACCTAAATCGAGAAAAGGGCTTAAACCGAGAAAATTCAAAATTTGTTCCTGAAGATGGTCAGGACCGAAACGTTGATCCGAAATAAGTAGCTTCTCCAAAGTATAACACCACCGTCCGGTACGACGAAATGTTAGCGGCAAGAAATTTTTAAAGATAAGGTAAATATTCCGGAAGATGAGAAAACTTGTCCGAAACGTTGAACAGCGACACGTTGTCACGTTAAGGGCAACCAAGAACAAAGAAAATTAAAAATGCGAGAAATGTCCGTGAAGATGGTGAAAACTTGGTCGAAACGTCGGTTGCCAAATTTGTTCCGGAAGGTGGCGAAAACTAGGCCGAAACGTTAGGTGTCAACTTGTTAGTTGATGGATGCCACAAAACAAAACAAAAATTTTGAGGGTGACGGAAACTTAGCCGAAACGTTGGGTGCAAATTTTGTTATTCGTTAGGCCCACAACGATGGGCATCAATTTGTTACGGAAGGTAGCGAAAACTTGGCTGAAACGTTGGGTAACAAAAAAAAATGTATTCCGGAAGATGCAGGAAAGTTGGCCGAAACGTTGGGTGCCAATTTGTTACACCCCCATCAACGTCGCACTAAGATAAGTTACGGTATCAGGAGATCACTGTAGTGAGATGGATGAAATTGGAAAACGCAGGGCCGAGCTAACTCAAGTCGCAGACGGCGTGACGGTTCAGAATAAAATTTGAAAATCTATTAAACTAGTCAGTTTGAAATTTTAGAAAATGTTAAACAAGTCAGATTGCAATTTTGGTAAGTCTTAACACTAATGACATAAACTCTGCGCATCGGCAGGGAATGGTCGGCAGCAGAAACGTTTCGTCGCCTCACAGGCTTTTCTACAATTGATATTATATAATGTGCCACCAACGGCAATGTTTTAGGATATGTGGTTTTTTTTTGTTACACAATTATAAAGAAAGTTGATTTAAGATTAGCACTTTAAGACTTAGAAAAATAAAGAGAAGGGAAATCATTAAATTTACAATAACATGGTTATGATTACAAAATCAAAATTAAGTAATAATTGACGTAACTTGTTTACAAATGTTAAGTAATTAAGTAGCGCTATGCGTAAAAAAAAAGAATTTAGTATTTAAAACAAGAGAATCTACTGAGCTTACGGTATAGAATTTACATTTGCATAAGTAATTTTAATTAGCTCAGAAATTAGCAAAAAATCATACATGAAAAGTTAATGTTTTAACGGCAATGAATTATCTAGAATTTTTATTAAAATAAAAATGAAACACATCAACGAGAGCCCTAATCAACACCTACTTAGGGTCACTCTGTGTACGGCAAAAACAATTTACAATTTAACAGTAATTTAATTAGGAATAAATGTAACCACGCATATGATTAAGTGGTGCAATAGGTATCTTATAACCACCCAAAAAGTCTTAGAACATAAAAAGTAAGGTAAAATGTCCAGCTCACAGGCACAAAATATCGACAAATTAGTCGAATTACACGTCGAAAATTATGTACGTAGTTGTACTTATCTGGCCACGGTGCGGGGAAGACTCCCTAGCTGGTCGGACAAATTCCACCAGTAGCCACTGAGAAGGATGGAAAGGTACAACTAATAGAGCGACGATGGTAGTCACTATGTTCCTCAACGGGAATGTACGGCGGCCATGTCAGTGTATAACTACTGACGGCTTAGCCTCGTATCCACAAATAAAATCATATTAAATTAGAAACAAAAAAAACAGAGATAAAACCCCGAAGATTAACACAATATTTACTCAACTTACCCCAGATTACTGGAGATCCGCGAAACCGACTTCACAAGTCACACAAAAGCACAAAATTTAAATTCAGGAGCCCATCACATGGAACATCGCAAATTCGAAAAGCGGTAAATACGATAAAACTTACGATAATTCACCTATACTAAGGTATCGACATTCACTACTTATTTCATCAAAGCCGCTTAAGCGTAATATCTACTAGACATAGTAATAAAATTACTAAAAGAAAATAAGCAGTTCTGTACTATTGTTCTTTATGCAAGATGGACTTGGAAAGTGAAGTTGAGAACGTGTTTCCCCTTGAATAATGCGCGACAGCTAACACGCAGGCTCAAGTATAACGTAACACGGAAATGGCTCAGAATAGAAAGCGGGAGAAATTCAAATACAATTAACGAACACAAAACTTAATTACAAAAGAGAGCGTCAATAACGTGACCTATATAATTAAACACAGACATTCTCGGAACTTGATAAAATTTATTGAAATACACCTACAATGTACGTAAAATTATAAAATTAGATAATATGAAAGGAAAAGTTCACGCCTAAAAGTTGGTATTGTGCGAACTGTCCGACTACCCAACGCACGCATGACATCTAACCCAACAGCTTTGTAAACAAACGCAAACCAGCCCCATCACACATTATAAATGTCCGGAACTCAGGTAAATAGACTAAATCTGACCAAATTACGCACACACAAGAACCGACGAGCTTAGCCCCGATCTATTCGTACTTTGCAGGCATAAGATATCGACGTGGATGCGACGATTTACATTCCAAAGGTTATGTTCATTGGATGACACGGAACAATGAAATTACCGCGGAAAGTCCCATTATCCCATCAAGTGCATGTCCGTGAGGAAAGAAAACAAGTATGCACGAAGTCTAAAGCTATTCTCATGCCACAATATACCTTTTCTTTTTAAGCAAAGAACAGTCTATAAAACCAAAAGAGGTTATCCGATTGCCACAGTACTTGGTGCAGGTGCAGCAAAATAAGCAAGGTGCTAAAAGAACGTCCTAACACAATATTTCCCTCTACAAATATGGTGACAGGAAAGCAGTAAAACTAAGGTGGAGACAATCAAGTTTACACAGATGTCGAAGCCCGAGACATAAAATGTCGATGAAAATAACAATGTTTACATCCGAAAAATTAGAACTACGGACACAATGCAGGTAGGTTAGACCAACAATATGAATGGCCTCGGAAAATAGTTATTTTAAACGTAGGTTTAAGTACACCTACACAAGTAATTAACTTTATCGTGTGAATGACCCAAAATTAGATTTCAATAAATTTAACGTAAGAAACAGAAATAAGTTCACACAATAGATATAAGCATGTCAAACTAGTTCACCAGAAATATATCAGACACGCTCGTAAAGTTGCGATTTAGAGTATCAAACAGTGCGAAAAGCATAAGAAATGCGAAACATTAGCTAAACGTAAAAATAAAGCATAACACATGATTCAAAGAAAAACTAAAGTTCTGTACAATAAACGGGATATCCTATCAGCATATCTCAAGGTAATACTTTCATAATTTTAGACATCAACCTGGAGTATGCCTTTTATATCAAGTTATTCACAACAAAATTGAGCCGATTGTTCATAAAAAGCGACGTTGCTGATGAGGGTATAACGAGCAGCGTTTTAAAGGACATTTGTTCGGTGTGAGCAAGAAAATAGAATACTGGACATAATAAATACGTCAATACAGTCAGGGGTATTCCCTAAATACTGGAAAATATATAGTACCTGTCCCAAAAGAAAATGGGACGCAATCGTGTGAAGAATACAGACCTATAAATACAGTGTCATCAAATGAAAAAGTGTTGGAAATGAGCGTTAAAAAACAAATTGATTATTGTGATGCAAATAGTGTAATATCATTAAACCAGTCAGGTTTCTAGAAATCACACTCTTGTGAAGCAGTTTTGGTCAACATTTGTGATAATTGGTCGAGGGAAATGAACAGTGGCAAAATGGTGTTGACTGTGTTTTTGGATTTCCGAAGAGCTTTTGAGACCATCGACAGGAGATTGAAGAAATTGGAAGTCGTCGGCTTCAAAAGCATCGTTCTGAAATGGTGTCGTTCATACATGACTGACAGATACCAAAGAGTAAAGTTTTAGTTTGACAAATTCAGGTGTGCGCTCTACTAAATATGTACCACAAGGAACAATATTATGATCGTTACTTTTTAATTTGTATGTGAATAACAGTAAATTAGTGAAAATGATTTAAATGATATGAAGAATGAAATAAATGAAGACTTGTCTTTATTATATAAATGGCTGTGGTGCAATAGTTTAAGTATTAACATAAGTAAATCTAAATTTATAATCATTAGTAGTGCATATAAAAACAATTAATTATGGCAATATTAATATAAAAATAGATAATTATTTAGAAAGAGTAAATAGTATAAAATATTTAGGGATTAACTGCACAACTTTACTATTTAACTAATTATGAAACTCAGCAATCATGTTAAATTTTGGAAATGCATGCTTATATCACGTTGTCTGTCTCTAGTTGGCCATACTACAATTTTATACTTCCTATTAACTTTCAGTAGCAAGTGACACACTCGGTATAAGATACTCCAACAGGTCGCTTTATTCATTCCAAATCGATCAGCAATTGATCTAAAACACTAAAATAATGAATCGCGGGCACTATTATTTGCAAACGAACATGCACTTATTTTTTTGATCATTTCTTCACTTTTCAGTTCCACCAGCTACCGAAAACTTTCCAAGACAGTTGTGGGAAAGTTTTATGGATGTGAGGGATTGTCTTGTTGGGTATTGAACATTCGTCTTAATAAATCTTCAAATGTATCTGCTTCCATGCTGAAATGTCGAAATTGTAAGTTATTAATTCTGGGTACTGTATATTCTGCATAGTTTTCAATTTCTTCTAAAATTTCAGAATCGCTACCTTCATCTTCAAAAAATATAATTCTAGCATTGTGTATTGTCATTGCTAATGCCTGTCTTCTATTTTGGTTCATGTCTTTAACAACTATGGACCTCTATCTGCTACCACTAACTTCCTGCCACTAACTATTGACACATTCCACATATTTAAGGTTAGGAATTGAATATTTTCCAACTCTGGTGCGTTCGGCCGTGTATCTACTTTTTCTGTTCCGAAAACATCTACCTGCACTCCACTCCGTATCCGTTCCGCTCTTACTCCACTCTTAGTGTACTTGGAGTTGCCTACCCGAACGCAGCAACTATACACTAGATGAAGCGTTGCCTATACTGACGACTGCGTGAACTAACCCACACCATTAAAGAGAGATATAGCGTATTGACGAAGACCTTGCTAGAGCGAGAACAACATAGTTTGATCACGTGATATAGGGAACAAATACATTTGAAGCATTGATAAATAATATTAATTTTCAAATATTTATTTAAGTTGTAATGCTATTATAAAAAAAAATAAAAATTTAAAACAAAGTAGATAAAAATACAAATACATTGTCTTACATTATCCTTAAAAAAGATAAATAAATTGATTCTTTTATCAATTTATTTATTTTTTTAACTACACTACAGTCATGTAATAATATAATTATTATTACACCTGTAATAAACAAAACCAAAATCCTACTGCTATATTGATATAAATGTGTTGACATATTTTTGTGGTGAATTCTGATTATGATTATTAAGAGGACGCTGGTCTAAAATATGGTCATTTAAAGCAGGAAAAACATTATTTATCTTAATATTCTTTTTAGCTAATTAAAGTAATTTCATCAAGATATTACCATGAAAATTAGACATTGTTTTAAAAATGCACTCAGCAATTACAAATATAAACTACATGACGAGATGGTTTAATTATTCCTCCTCGATCCTTTCTATTTAAAAGCATTGAATCTGAACGTTCCTCTTCCAGTTGTTCACAACAAAACTCCGTTAGACTGATAAAGGGAAATACCATCACTAAAATCAATGTTACTTAAATCGTAATTTTCATTTAAAATAATGGTGTCGAAATCATCCACGTAACTGAATTTTTTTTTTGTAACTAATGACGCAGTTAGAATCACTGTATTGTCCTGTGGTAAACAATTTGCTGAAGACGATGATGTTATTTCAGCATGGACTAGCAAGCGTTTATAGGCAGCTGCAAATTGCGATGAAGTTGGGATGCGATATAATAGCTGAAAAGAATGTCTCGAGATGATCTTGACTGAGCTTATAACAAAGCAAATAAGATGTAATAGTACGGCTTTATTCTTGACTGTAATTAATAAAGTAATTAAGTTGTTCTTTTGTGAGAGAAATTTTAGGTTTTTAAACAGACTAAAATTTAATAGTGAAATTAATTAACTTATTGAACACTCCTCGTTACTAGCTCAGATGGGAGGGCGGTTCGCATGAGAATCTTATTTTCAAGTCGGTTCAGGTATTAAGACACTAAGATTATTTTTATAGACGTACTATCTTGATAATCCAGATTTTATGTTAAGGTAACCAAATAAGATGCAAAATTGATATTTAAATACTATGAACAAAGCGAAATACAATTAAAATTGTATATATCAATATAAAATACGCATAAGTTACAAAATAGGCAGATATAATAGGTTAACAAGACGATGGCGCTTTACAGAGACAACATACCGTGAATTTAATTAGATGTTAATTGATTGGTTACGTAAAATGCATGCATGATATAGGCCTCTAATTAGATTACACGTTGGGTACCTTTACGATGATGCTATGAAGATGAAGCGGTGTTTTCATTCCTTGATACGGGCAGCTTCCCAGGATAGATGGATGCCGTCTTCTTTGCTTCAAACTGAGGCACACACACTAGCTTTAATTTTACTTTTATATCGCGTAGCACACTATTTGATTTATTGCCTATATATCTATTTTCTCACTAGGCTTTTCTTTTCTCTTAAGGAGTGCTTTGAATTACTATATTTTTATTAGCACTATTAACCTGCGAGATCGTTCCCTATGAAATTATAAACGCCAGGAAATTTCTTCTGATGCGTTTATAATTTACTGGGTTGGGTCCAACCGATTTATTTATTCGACAAGAGGGACCTGTCAACCTGCTCCTTCACTAGTCGGGGAACGTCTAACTGCATCTTCGCCGCTTAAGGAGCGTCTCACGGTATTCTTTACGGGGATTCCCCGGGCCACTCTTAGTGACTTCACTTCTTTTCCAACTTGTTCATGAGAAAAAAGCAGTTTCTGTCAACGCCGCATAACTTCCTGGCTGGCGTTGATAAGGTTGACGACACATGTGTTTCTTTTACATAGATACATTTACGCACTCTTTTTTTTTTTACACCACGAATATATACAGAATTTACATGGAGACATTTTAAGAAGGAATATAATATTTTAATACAAATAAATAAGTAATATATATTTCCCGATCTGTGTTGTTTAATTATATACATTAATTTCATGATATCATTACCTTTGGTAATTTTACCTTAACGTAAGTAGCTTTGATGTTATTATATTTATATTTTATTTATGATATACAGGGCTCACCGTTACAAAGATACATATTTTTTTTTGGATGATATACCTTTCTACAATTAATTGAACTGATTGCATACTAATTAAAAATCCCACAAATCCAGCTTTTCTTCTTTTGAAAACACCATCTGTTCCCCGTTTAAAGTTCTCAAGGAAATGATATAGTCCAACGTTGCTTTAAAAAACCTTCTAACAAAATCAATATTGTATTCAGACAATGGTTTTTTTGTATGGATTTTTGCTTAGAGAACTTCTTGTGTTCAATATATCAAATAGTTTGTCAATTGTTAGACAAAATACAATTGTAGCATCTGATTCTTTAAAATTTGGTAAATTTAGATCCTTATCGCAAAATTCCACGGCATCTGCAACACTTGAACGGAATACCTGCGCAGTCAATTTTACTTTCATTTTCTCTGTATGATAATTGATGTGTCGTCTTCTAATTTTGGTGGCTAAATGTAGTCCTTCCTGCAGGTTTACTAGATCTTTAAAATACTGCCATAAAATCTTTTTCTCGCTTTGATCAACGAACGCTTCCCATTCACCAAGGGTATTTCTGAGAAGCTTTAGCATGTGACATACATCAAGAATAATAAAAACTTCCTCTTTAGTTCTGGGGTGAATAAAATATGTCCTTAACGCGTTCAAGCTCGAATTAGCACCTAAAATATTAGCCATGGCAAAATTTGATGCAGTTTCAAACACCCCACCAACACAATAAATTGATTACACTTAATGAGATGTAGGAACAAACTACGGAATAACACTTAATACAATTGTACTCCGAGTATTATCCACGAAATACCGGCGAATGTCCAATGTAACATGAATGCCTGGAATCAGCTGGTCGGTATACAGCACGGTCTCTCTCTAATGTAGATATAAGTATGTCTCTTTTCACGGCCCATCTAGTGTATCCTGAAAGATCATTGGGTTACCCCAAATTTTTCTAGCGTAGGGGTAACTGCACCCACCTTTGCTTGGGCAAGTGCACCTACTAGATGTACTTTCCCCTTTGCTAATTTTATTTTGTGGAGTGTACTATATAGTCTTACTACATGTGTAGGTAGATATATATCTTTGTTTTAGGCAAAATGGTTCGAAAACATCAACGTAAAACTGAAAAAGTCGCTTAATCAACTGAGGACTTACAAAGGGCCATAGAACATGTGAAGTCTGGAAAATGTGACACACTGCGTACTAGCAAATTATTTAATATCCCTAGGAGTACATTAAAGGACCATATCAAAGGTCGTAGGGGTGCCAAAAGTGATGCAATGGACCTACAGCTTTACCAGCCAAAGATGAAGAAGTTCTAGCAAAAGGACTCAAATGCCTCGAAAAATGGGGGTTTGGGCTTAGCCGTAAAGAAATCCTAGAAATTGTAGGCAAGTACGTTACACAAAAACAGTTCAAAACTCCGTTCAAGGAAAATGTACCTGGAGAGGACTGGTTTCTCAATTTTAAAAAAAGACAATTTGCGAATTAAAAATCCTGAAGCCTTAGAATATGCCAGGAAGAAAAACACGGATCCGTTTATAATAATAATAATAATAAAATAATAATAATAATAAAATAATAATAATAATAATAAATGGTCTTTATTAATATAGGCGAAGTTTAGCCGAATCTATTTACACTTAACCTCAGCAGTACATTAATAAGCACATAGGAAACTAAAAAAAAACATATATACACATGTATGAAAATACCTGACATAACATAACTGTACAGTAACTGTGCCTTAGCTGAAGAACCAATGCCAGAAATCCGCAGCATTAGCTGCTAAGTATAGATCGCTTATAAGCTGGTGCAAATGCAGTAGTAGGTAACTGTTTGAAGCTATCACTTAATTTATTGAAGCTAGTTGAAGCAGTGTAAGAGAACGATCGTTTGAACATTGTTGTGTGATGGCTCGGAATAACAAAACGGTATCGGTACCTAGTATTGATCTTATGCAATTCATAATGCTTCAACAATTTCAAAGACAAGTAAGCCGGAGAGGATGCCATAGCCACCGAGTGTATAAGAAGTTTATCAGATACGTGGTCCCGGAACTTCAAATCAAACACCAGCTTCAAACAACTGTTCTCAACCCCCTGTATACGTTTTCTATCAAGGGAATCAAGACAGGGACCATGCACAGTATCGCAGTAGTAGAAATGAGAACACTAAACTATCCGTCAGAAGTTTTCTTAAATTAAAATCAAGGCAGTGCTTTTGAAGAGGAATATGCCTTTCTTAAAAGCTGACTAATATGGGGTTAAAATCTTAAAGAAGTATCAAAATAGAGTTCCAAATTTCTTGCTAAGCCTACAGGTGTCAGCAGCACGTCATTAACACTAACATTAAGAGATTTTGAAAATGCAAGGGACTTCTTATTACCGAAAATTATCAATGAAGATTTAGTAGGGTTGATATGTAAGTTATGTTTTTTAGCGAATAGGAACAGTCTTTCCAAATCCTCGTTAAATAAATTTGAGGTAAATGCATCGACGCCATAATATTTCAATTTAGATACTATAAGTTGGTGATCAATTGTATCAAATGCCTTCGTAAAATCAAACAGCACCAATGCAGTTCCAAAACCCCGATCCTATGATACAAGCACATCATCAGTTACCTTGATAAGTGCCGACGCAGTACCAAATCCTTTGCGAAATCCAGATTGGACATCAGGGATAATGCCGCAAGCCACAGCATATTCCATCACCTGCTTGTGAACGACTTTTTCCAAAATCTTAGATAAAACCGGTAGTATGGGCGAAGATCATTGTATCCGCTAGGATTGCGAACATTTTGCAAATTGGATGAATTATTGAATTTTTCCATAGAGTGGGGAAGCAACCGTTCTCCAAGCAAAAGTTCACCAACTGCGTGACATACGGACATATGTGCGGCATGGATAACTTCAACATTTTAATAGATATATAATCGCAACCACAAGCAGTGGACTTAATGGAATCCATTGCTCCAGCTACATCCTCTACAGTAGGAAGAGAAAATGTGAATGTATTGCGATTGAAACGGTTACTAGTGTAGAAGTTGATTGTTTCTGTATAGTCCACATCATACTTATTAATGTTACCTATGAAATTGCTATTAATAGCACTAGATCACGCAGGTGTTGTGGAAGACTACGATGCTTATCCCCCTTTATATGCATTGAGTGAAGTGTTTTCCAGGTATTTTTCAAATTATTTCGAGATGATATCGAACGTAAGTAGGTTCTTTTTTCACCTCTAACCGCGGAAAGAGTAGTATTACGCAACTGTTTGTAATAATTTCAATGCCCTGGATCCCTGGTATGCTTATACTTCGACAGAGCGCGATCACGAAGGCGAATCATTATCATGATAACATCGGTCAGCCAGGGTGCTTTGGGCTTTCTAAATTGTATAATTTTAGTGGGAGCGTAAACATCAAATAAAGAAGTAAGGCAGTTGTTAAAAAGTGTAACCTTATCATCTTTGTTGTTAATGAAGCATATATTGTTCCACGAAGTACGTAAGAGATCAGATAAAAATTCAGAGTAAGAAAAGCATTTGAAGTCACGATAGGTAATGATCTTATGCTGGAAAGCAGATAAATCTACTGTAAAATCACAAAACACAAGCAAGTGATCCGAAAAAAGACTCGCATCAATGACATCACACCCAAGAACCATTTCAGTAGCAGGAACAAAAATTAAGTCCAACATTGTTGAGGTACTTCCACATATGCGTGTAGGAATATTAACTATTTGAGTCAAACCGAACTTCTCGAAAGACTGCAAAAGCTACTGAGTCGCATTAGAAACACTCAAAACATCCACATTAAAATCACCCAAGCAAATCAATTCATCAACTGTAGGCAGGATATTTGATATTGTATCTTCAATTTTGTCAATAAAATCGACAAGGTTATACATAGGTAGTCTGTATACTACACCAATCGCAAACTGCTTGTTCATTAGCTTAATCTTTATCCGTAACTGTTCCGCAGGTGATAACTCATTATTAAAAGTATCAATAATATTGCAAACCAATTTATCACTCACATAAGCTCCAACACCCCCTCCCCTCGTAGTACGATCCCATCTATAAAAATTGTACCCATCAACCGCTACACTATCGGTCGAAATACCCGTGGAAAGCCATGTCTGTGTTATTCCTACGACATCGAAACCTGCACCGGTAATAATATCTGTAAATTCCCTAAAACCAGCCGTAAGCGACGTCACATTGATATTTGCTATGCGGAAATTGGGCATCTTAAATTAAATTAACTATATTCTAGCTACAATATAATAAATATTCAGTACACAATGAATACAAAAATGTATAGTGTGCAAAAATTAAAGTTTACGATAGATTTAAAGATTTAAAACCAATAAGAAATGCAGCACAACAAATAAAAGAAAAATGTCAAAGCAAATAACAGAAGTACACCGTGAGTGGTAAACCCTGCAATAATATATACAATATGAGCAAAAAGAAAAAGGAAATGAGATATCTATGAACAAGAAAACAATACAAATTCCGTACACAGTCAATATTGTCCAGATATACTTTGATGGACTGATAAACAAAAAAAAATAATTTAAACCGCCGGCTTTTACTTTAAATAATCATTTAAATTATACTCAGTCGGTAGAGCATGGGTAAATATAAATATTTAATCTCATAAATTTGGATTCTTAAAATATCAACGTTACTTTTCTATAATGTAAGATTAAATACTTGTGAATCCTTCTTTACATGATATATTAAATTAGACAATGTCATTAAGATCTGTCAAATTAAAAATAAAAACAAATTTTTCTAGGTTAAATAAGTATTTTATTGAAACTTCAATACTAACAATCTCTTATTATTGTTAAATAGATATGTAAATAATATTTTAAGTGTTTTATATCATATAAACCTTTTAAATACAACATAAATGAAATTCTCAAAATTAATGAAATTACATAATTATACTTGTCAACAATCATTCAATTATCATTTATAATTACACGAGAGCTTTCTTTTTTCCGGATAAATTTTCACTTTTTAACGAAAATTTTTGTTGCTAGGTAACTGTACGAAACAAATTGCGTACTATATTCACTTTGAAATTTTATAGTAGGGGAGAGTGTTCCACAGTGGATCATTTTTTAATCAAATTCAACTCTTTTCTTTTAAATATGATTTATCGAAAAAAATTATTTACCACGATAAAGGATATCTATTGTCTCCTTCAATGATAGGGCTTTGATAAGAATTATTTAAAACTAATGTAAGTTATTAATTATATTTCATTATCATTCCATTTGTTTCACTGTGCCTCGTGCATGGGGCAAAGTGAAACAATCGGTGGGGTACAATGAAACACATTTTTTATGCAAATATATTTTAAATTATAAAAAAAATTAAAGCATTGCAGAAGTTTCAATCACTCAGACCTAAATTAATGCACTTAAAATATTTTAACGAACATCAAAACTGTCTAAATTTATCTCAAAACTGATGTTGGATCGCTGTCTTGAAGTCGAACCTGATGAAATGGGTAGAGGTAGAATCATTTTAATATCTTCTAGTTTCACAACTGAAATATCTGAAATTGTATAAAAACAGAAATTTCCAGATATTTTTGAGCTTTTCCTCATAAACGAAATTTGGAATTCATCTTTTTCTAAAAAGTTCAATATTTTCTCAACAAAGTAAACTAATTTCTTAGTTTTAAATTGAACTAAAACGAAATCATCTTTAGTTGGTTGTCTGGTTAATTCCTCGGTAAGGTCTGGGACTGGGTCTTCACGTGACCATTCACTGTCACTTGACGACCCTTGCCATTCTTCTTCTTCGTGTTCTTCCTCATCGCTGTAATCTGTGATTGTTCTTTTCACCTTATTAACTGCTGCTTGGTTCCTTTTTTTTTTCTAGACAATTCTCTTTGTGCTAATTCGTCTTTTTCAGGCGTGCCTGTTGTAATAATCGTTTTTCCTTGCCTTCTTGATTTCTGAATCTTCCTTTTTTGTGCCTTCGAAAACCCACGAAACATTTGTGGAGAAACAAACGAAGATGATCGTGTAGTTTCATCGCGTGCAAGTGTTTCATTAGTGCCTTCGTGATCTCGCTGTTCTAATATATTTTGCCCAGCTTCTTCAGTAACTGTTGGTCTGTCTGTGACAGCCGACATCTGAAAATCGTCATCCGTAAATATATCCGGGTCAAAAGGAAATATGCCCGTTTGTTTAAATCCTGAACTGATGTTTGTAGGTATCATCGATCTTTCGTGCGCAACTTTAACGAAACTTCCAATATTAAAAATATTAACCGGAATACCGGGATGATTAAGAAGCCAGCTTTGTATGACCCTATTGTATTGGGCTTTAAAAGATTAAAATACCCCTACATCTAAGGGCTGGAGTTTATTAGAGCAATGCGGAGGTAGCGTTAATATTGTGATCCCATTAGATTTCGCAAGGTCCAATGTTTCCATAGATAAATGGCTCTCGTGATTATCCATGACGAGAAGGCTAGGGTTATCGTGAGAGCTAGAGGAATGTTTTATAAAATGATTCAATACTCGCGGAAATAATTCCCTGTTCATCCATCCCGTAGGCGTAGCTAAACCCAATGTACCAGATGGAGCATCTTTTATCATAATTTCCTTAAAATGCACTCGTGGAATGCCATCGCTAAACTGCGGTTCACACTTAAGCACTGTTTCAAGATTCTTGAAGAAACTTGAAACATTATGTCGGTTAAATGAAGTAGCACGGGATAAACTGCAAGACTCTGGTTTTCGACAACTTAATTCAGGATGCTTCTTCCTAAAGCCGAAATACCACTCTTTGCCTGCAATTTTTTGTTCTCTCCATTTGTTAGGAATGCTCTTATTATTTTTTATTGCTGACTCATACGCGAAGTTGCGATATTCCAGTGGAGTAAGCCCATAACACATTTGATGATGTCAGATGTCAAAAGATAGTCAACCAAGGTTTTTTCTTCGTCGTGGGTAAAAATTAACCTCACATCATATTAGGACGAAAAACAATATTTGAGTCGGGGTTTGCTTTGAATTTACGCACATACCTAAAATTTAAGTCCCAATAGGTAAGAATAGTAGAAGACATAAACTCGTATTATTTCTTACCTAAATAAAGTAACGTAAGCAATGCCTTGTAACTCTGCTGCTCGTCTTATGGGCATATTTTCCTCAACAACGAGACGAACAGCCGCTTTCATATGCTCTGCACTGAAAGTGCCAATATTTGTCTTTCGCTTACGATTGCGGGCCATTTAAAAACTTAATAAGACAACTAAAATAAAAAGTGTCACTTGTAATACGTATTTAGACAGTTAGAACAATATTTTTCATATGGGGTACATGAAACATGATTCAGTGTACCCCACCATCGCTTGTTTCAATGTGGACCACTGGTCACCAGCATAAACAATAAACTAAACTACCTAACCTAATACAGTTTAAAAAGCTGCACATGTCGTAAATAACAAGCAAATATGTGCTTTACCCGACAACATTTTTAGCAAACATCAAATAAAATAATTTGGGGACTTACCTAGTTTAGAATATCACTCCATTCACTCCTAATATTTACCCGAGACCACAAAAAAGAATGTTTTTGACGGCTCGACAAAACATCGGTTGCAAACGCACTGAGCAAATGGCGACAAGTAGAGGGAGGCAACAGCTTCTCTGCCGCGAATTTTCCGTTGAATTGGCGCGATATTTAAATTCAAAAATCAGTTTGTTTCAGTGAGGAACTCGTTTCACTGTAGAACATTCTCCCCTACATCGAGTTGAAATTATAGGTTTGTTCCAAGCACGGCACAGTGACGGTCTTGTACATGCGCATTAAAAAAATAACGTTCCAACCGACCAGTGTATCGTACATTGAACGGTAACTAAAATGTTCCAAGCAACTTCGACACCATCTGGTGATCAGTAATTGTACGGTCAAACCAGTACACAGCATCGAGTAGGTATCGCGTGGACTGACATGCGCATTACATATTTAAAATAGTCTCCACGCTTGAATCGTAAATTGAAGTTTGTTGTGTTCACAAAATCTGCATACATACATAGATATTAAAAAATGAGCGACATTGAAAGCGACGACTTTTCAGAAATGAGTGACTCTGATGATAGCGATATTGTTTAAGCTAATTTAAATGAACCAATACAGAAAAATGAAATTTTTTTAGGTAAGATAACATGAATTTATTCTATTAATAATTATTGCAATTTATAAGTAATTCATACAATTTTAGAAGTATTGTATTTCCTTTCTTTTTTATAACATAGTCACATACATATATATGTATATGACCATTCCAGGTGCTAATATTCTTATGGTACATAGGACACGAGGCAGTTAGTTTTCGAGATGTTAGTGATCGATTCGATATTAGTATTAGCTCTGTTTGTCGAATAATAAAAAAATTATCTGTATTTTTGACCAATCTTTCACCAGAAATTATAAACTGGCCAAACGAACACGTAAAAGCAGACATAGAACAACAATTTCGAAACAACGGCTTTCCAAATGTAATTGGGGCAATAGATGGGTGTCACATCAAAATTGATAAACCTGAAAATGACCCTGAGTCATACATTAATCGAAAGGGATATTACTCGGTACAGGTAAGCGTATGCCTATATGCAGGTGGAATACAAGAATTACACTTTTTTTAATGCATTCAAAAGCTCATTAATGATTTGTTCTTTTTATTCTCCGTTTGAAAATATATTTAATAACAATAATATTCTTTATAATAAAATGTATACATAGTTGCAGGCTATTTGCGACCACAGTAGAAAAATTTAGGATATTTTTGTGGGTTATCCGGGTTCTGTCCATGACAGTAGAGTGTTGAAAAACTCACCAATATGGAGTAATTTGGAAGAAAGATGTGGCAGGTATTTTATACTAGCAGACAGTGGATACCCCTTAAAAAACAAGTTATGACTCCTTTTAAAGACAGGGGTAATTTAACTGCAAGACAAGTGAATTATAATATACAACTTTCCAAAAATCGATATGTTATCGAACATTGTTTTGGCATCTTAAAACAAAAGTTCAGACAATTGTATCACATCAAACTGAGGAAAATTGTTTATATTGTGCATCTCATTAGGGCAGCATGTGTCTTACATAATATTGCAAGAGAAGATGTATTTGAGATGGGTGGCGAGGATGTAGCACAGAATGCAATACCTCAGGTAATGGGTAACGATGATGACGATGAAGCCGAAGCTGATATGGATGCACAGGCAACTAGAAATGCAGTTGTGGACTCCTTGGAGATGAATAGATAAAGAAAACATCTTCATTCTGTTTTTTTTTCTTTTGTAATTACTGAATAGCCTACATATTTTTTAAAATAAAAATGGGGTTTCATGTAAAACATACTATATTAAAATATAATTATTACACAATATAAATAAATTTCACAAGTGTACATACTTTAAGAGAAATAGTTAAGAATATCCTCCTAAAAAACATTGCTTAAAAAAATAAATATTCTTTAAAAAAACACAACAAAGTGAGAAACAAAAAAACAATTCTAACAGATTGAAGTTATATCTATTTTCAAAATACGTACAACAAGTAAATCAGTGAATGTTCTGATTTATACAATTACATTTGCTTTCTCTTAGTATGTTATTTCTATCATTGATTAATTCATTTTTCCTTTTCATTACATCGAGTTTTTCTTTTTCTATGTTTAAACGTTCCTCAAAGCATAGTTTCCGATCTTCTCTCATTTTTTGTAATACTGTGACTCTCTGTCTTTTAATTATTTTAAATGATTTTGAAAGTGTATTATTTTCTTTTTGTTGGTTATTTTCAAGTGGTATAGCTTCAACAGTTTCCAAATCTTCCAGTTTTTGTATTATTTCACTCGACAATAAAACTTCCGGACAAAGAGATTTACTTCTTTGAAATATTGCATTCATTTCTGATTCATATTCAAAGAATTTCCTACCGCGTCCAGTTGCTTTATTATTGTCTATAAATTGTAACGAAGTCCCTCGTTAATTGCACAAATTAACATTTTTAGTCCATTATTAATTTATTTAGCAATGTTAAATTAAAAGAATGTGTGTTATTTTGTTCAAATATTGTATAAAATGTTTTGGACGGACCTGTATATATATTCATTTGTAATGATCATTCATGTTATTTGTTTATTTTTCAATGGAAAAGTACCGAATGTATACGTCATGCTCGTAGTCGCGCATTTCACGTCCGAATCGCGCGCAATTTGTATGTTTTGAACAAGTTTTTCCTACAGAAATAGGGGGGTTTACGGATATATAAAGGCACCAGCAAGTGTGTCTCTTCCATTTTATTCTCCTATCTTTCCGCTACCTTTACCTTTCTTTACTCAGCCTTGATGGCGTGGGAAAGTCTGGTGATAATCCTAGAGACGTATTATATTCAGGTCTTATGCGCCGTGAAATAATCGTTTCGAAAGTCCGCTAAAACCCGTCCGAAAGTGTCTTTTCCATTCAGACCCGGGGTCGTGGAGGAATAGACATTTTACCGCAGCAACCTATAAATCCCGTCGAAGTCAGGCTATAAATGCCGTGACCATATATCTCCGCATTTAATATTTGTATTTTATTTTCAGAAATGTTAGATTTCAAATATTGTTTGTAACGCGCCGCATAAGTTCAAATATATTGTTCGCGCTCTGTACCACAAACAGAGAGATAATAGTACTTCACCGTGTAGACGTTCAAAATCCGTGCCGGTTGAATAAATTTTAGTCGCAACAAATTTGTAAAGATTCTTCTGCGAGCATGATAACATACGAAAATTAGTTGTAAAATAATTTAAGCAAACCTGAGCATACATTTCAATTGAAGCCGACCGACGTGTATTTTATTCCAAGCATCATTTTGTTTATGTTTTTAAACGGAATATTCTGGGACCCGTAAGTGTTAATTCAGGGGCTAAAAATGGGTAAACGTTCTCGCTTAGTTTCATACATGACTTATAGAGGTCATTGACGTGTATTTATTTTGTATACTACTTATGTACATAGGCTTTGTAAATTTGTAAATTAATATATTAAACGAAATTGTGTATCAATTGTGACCATAGTTTAATTGCTGAATTGTTTATTTGTTTGACATGATTTAACAATGTTTTAATAGAAATAAAAGTTAACTGTTATGTACTTTTCAAATGAATTTCTAACCGTGTGTTTTTTTTTACCTTTACCGTTTGACAATGAGATAGAGAAAGTAGTATATTCAAGAGTAACGAATCATATTAAAACAATAAGAAGTACTCACGTTTTTCTCCACTGAGTTCGCTGTTGAGCAATTGGTCTTTTGTCCCAAGGCACCACACTATAACCGCCATATTTCTGATTTAATTTAAACTGTCCGAACATGTTGACATTGAGGTCAACGGCACGTCCTTTATCAGATCATAACATTGAAGCCTGAACAAATAGACAGCCAGGAGTGTTGTGTATCTTGGTGTCTTGGCGACATTCAGAAGACAAATTCTATAACCGGCTAGTTTGCCCCTGGTGTTATATAAGCAAATGACACTATGTTATAAATAAAAGTAAGCTAGCCAGGTTATAGATGGCGCCCAACGTGGGGCCGCGTTTTAAGAGATTTAAAAATTAAATTCCGACATTAAATTCCGCCGTGTTTAATAAAACTGTTTGACTAGGTTCACAGTTTTCCGCCAGATATACATGTATACTTATTTTATTTTAAAAAAAAAAAATAGGATAGGAAAATTGATACACAATTTATGTACATACATAGAGATAAGTTTTTATTAAAGGATAGTAAAACGTACATATTCTTTATTAATTGTGAGGGAGTAAAAGGATAGGAGAATAAATTGCAACTACAATACATTTTTATTTTATTATTATTTTATTTTTATTTGGTACATTATAAATTATAAAATGACTGATACAGACAAAGGCAAAAATCCAAACCCTCTTGGGTGGATATATACTTTGAAAAAAGAGGACTTAAATGCCGCAGCAGAATCTTTAGGGTTAGACGCTACCGGTAATGTCGAGGACGTACGTAAACGCATTAGCACCTTTCTGAAAGAGGGTAAAACGGGTTCAACGAATAAAGGAAACACTCCACCGCAAGTAGTCACTAACGTTCAGATTTCTTCCGCGGAAATCTGTGCACAAATAAGAAAATGGGGTATCCATTTTAATGGCAGCTCGGACGCTGTATTTTTCCTGGAAAGAGTCAAAGAACTTCAAGTATGTTACGGGATTAAAGATGAACATATGCTCCACGCGTTGCCTGAGCTTTTTAGAGACAAAGCACTGCTTTGGCTCCGAAATAATAAAACATTATGGGGTACATGGGACGAGTTCTTAGAAGACTTTAAACTTCAATATCTTCCGCCTCGGTATAATTTTTCAATCGAAGAAGAAATACGCGCTCGTTTGCAAAAACCAAAGGAATCTTTTAAAGATTATTTAACCGCCATATTAACGTTAATGAGACGCGGCCAAGATATGTCCGAGGGTGATAAATTGGAACGTGTATACGGTAACATGTCACCTAGTTACAGAATGTATATACGTAGGGACGCGATACAATCCCTCCGACAATTATCTAAACTCGCTGCCGACTACGAATTACTGCTGGAAGAGCAGGCGCGCTTTTGTAAGAAAGAAAGTACGCTATCAGCACCGGAACGCCCGCCCAGCGATAAACCCAGTACTTCGCGTTCGCATCATTTGTCATATGTTGCTCAGGATAATAAGCCTCGCCAATTTCCTGTACCGCCGTCGCCGTTACAAAAATTATCACATCCGGAAAACCGTTGCTGGCGATGTGGCAAAGAAGGACATACGCGTGGTTATTGCCGTAACCCATTTAAAATGTTTTGTTCACGGTGTGGCAAGTTAAATGTACGTTCCGTTGACTGCCGATGCCAGGGAAACGCCGAGAAGGGCGGTCTGCAGGCAAAGACCGTCCGCAAGCAGTAAAACCGCCTGAATCCGCAAACACGTGTATCAAAGACTCGACAGTGCCAGACAATCGCGTGTGGATCCGTGTACACATACATAACCAGAATTTACGAGCCCTCGTGGACAGCGGAGCGACTTCGTCGTTTTTGTCCGAATCAATAGTTGCCCGGTTGTTGAAAAATAATGAACAACGCGTCTTGAATAAAAAATCCAAAGTCCGCCTCGCAAATGGAGACGTTGTAGAATCGCCTGGCTCAGTTTTATTACCGGTCCGCATAGGTAGCCGAACTACAGACGTTAATTTTGTAATTATGCCGAAGAGCCCGTGCTCAGTTATTTTCGGAATTAATTTTCTCAAGGAAATTGGGGCTGTTCTCGATTTTTCCGAAAGGAAACTGTACTTTAAGGGAGACAATGCAGTCTTTGCCGCGAGCTGTGGGATCTCCGAAGTACAGGACCGCCACGAGACCGCCTTAAAAAAATTCCTTGACCAAGAATTAAGTAAATTTACTACCGTGCCTGGTCGGACGAATTTAATACGTCACACAATCCGTTTGCAACCGAATACCGCCCCAATAAAACAACGATATTATCCATGCAACCCGAAGAAGCAAGCACTAATCGACGCCGAAGTGGACAAGATGCTACGAGACGGTATAATAGAACCCAGTAACAGTCCGTGGAGTTCTCCTATCGTCGTGGTCACGAAAAAGAACGGTGGCGTTCGGTTTTGCGTCGATTTCCGCAAAATTAATTCCGTATCGATTAAAGATTCATATCCTTTGCCGTACATTTCAAATATTCTTGACAAACTCCGCGACAGTAAATATTTTTCGACGCTTGATCTTAAAAGTGGGTACTGGCAAGTGGAATTAGAAAAAGATAGCAGACCCGTGACAGCTTTTACAATTCCGGGAAAGGGCCTATTTCATTTTGTGTCATTACCGTATGGATTACATAGTGCGGGAGCGACGTTCCAACGCCTATTAGATTCGGTGATAGGTCCTGAAATGGCGGAGTACGCATTTGTATATCTGGATGACATTATTATTTTAGGCAAGACTTTTGAGGAGCATTTGAAAAATTTAAGTAATGTTTTCGCGCGTTTACGGGAAGCAGGCCTTCAACTTCAACCAGACAAATGTACTTTTGCCAAGCAGGACATAAAATATTTAGGTCATGTTGTAACACCGGACGGAATCCGTACAGACCCGGACAAGATCGCTGCTATTTTAAATGTACCGCCGCCGCGAACCAAGAAAGAAATACGTGGTTTCCTGGGACAAACGTCATGGTACCGTCGGTTCGTACCGAATTTCGCACAACTTACCGTTCCGCTCATAAAATTAATTAAAAAAGATGTGCGTTGGGAATGGACGACGGAACAAGACGCCGCATTCGCCGCCGTAAAGAAAGCACTGACAGAGAGCCCAGTTCTCGCGTGTCCGGACTTCTCCAAACCATTCCAATTGCATACCGACGCCAGTGAGAAAGGTTTGGGAGTCGTTTTAATACAAATAATAGAGGGTGCCGAAAGAGTGATTGCCTATGCCAGTAGGACTTTAAGTAAGGCAGAATTAAATTATTCGACGACCCAGAAAGAAGCTCTTGCCGTTGTTTGGGGTATCAAAAAATTTAAGTACTATTTAGAATTTTACCAATTCACCGTTATTTCCGATCACCAGTGTTTAAGGTTCCTGAATGACTTGAAGAATCCCTCAGGACGACTCAGTCGATGGGCTGTTGATTTACAGCAGTATGATTTTGTCATTCAATACCGAAAAGGAGCGATGAATAATTTAGCCGATTCTCTGTCCCGAGCACCGCTTCCTTTCAAACACGAAACCGATGAAGATACCTGTGCCTTGTTAGAAGAAACGTCTTGTTCCTGGTATAATAAGAAAGTTTCGGATGTTCAATCAGATCCTGAGAAACATCAAGAATACCGATTAGAAAATGGCAATTTATACCGACACATACCTGATACACAACATACCGAGGGAGTGCGCTCATGGAAATTGTGCGTAGCTACGCCTGATAGAAATGACGTCCTGAAAGAAATCCATGACGCTCCTGAAGCTGGACATCTTGGGGTCGCCAAAAGTATAGCGAGAGCCGCTTCGTTATATTATTGGCCAGGGATGTTTAGAGACGTCCGCCGCTACGTCAATCGATGCCAATCCTGTAAGCAATATAAATTTAACCAGGGAAAACCTCTAGGCCAGATGTTATTCTCACCTGTTGATTGCCCATGGGAACAAGTGAGTGTGGACCTCCTCGGACCTTTTCCGCGTTCCAAGAGAGGATATACTTCATTGTTGGTAATGCATGATCGATTCACGAAATGGGTAGAGTGCCAGCCGCTACGCTCTGCCACATCACGAACCGTCATCCAGGCGCTGAAGGAAAAGGTAATCTATCGTTTTGGTTGTCCGAAGATCCTGTTGGCTGACAATGGTCCGCAATTTGCCAGTCACAGTTTCACCAGTTATTTTAATGGATTAGGTGTCAAGATAAAATTTAACGCTCCGTATGCTCCGCAATCGAACCCTGTGGAAAGGACAAATAGGGTATTAGGACCTATGATTGCACAATACATCAATAAAGATCATAGAGAATGGGACCAATACCTACCTCAGTTTGTTTTCGCCATCAACACCGCTAAACATGAGTCTACAGGATTCACGCCTGCCTTTCTTAATTTTGGTAGAGAACTCATGCCGCCGAGCTCTCTGCGAAGAACCGCTGATGGGCAGTTAATGGATCCTGCTCGACCGAATACCGAAGAATTGGCTCAAGAATTGTCGAAATTGGACGACTTTTTCAAGATCGTCAGAATAAAGTTGGCTCAAGCATTCCAGAGGCAAAGTAGGCCCTACAATCTGAGACATCGTCCTTACCGCCCTCAGATTGGACAATGGGTATATCATCAGGCACATAATTTATCCGACGCCTCTAAGAAATTTACCGCAAAACTTGCTCCGAAATTTGAGGGTCCCTCTAAAGTTATCCAGATCCTGTCCCCGTCTGTTCTTATGTTACAGGTACCAAACAGACGAGAACCCGTGAAGGTACATGTGAAAGACATCAAGATTCCGTCCGCAGACGAACTCCAAACCGATCTTCCACCTCCAAATCCGCTGGAAGTAGTGGGGGAAGGCCAGGAGGATATATAAACTCGTGTGTACCATCCAGTATACACAGTCGATGCAATGGGCACTTCCAAGCAACCAGGGAAGATGACCGCTCCCCGTCCATTGGTATCTCCGCCGCCATCCGCCATGGATGAACGATATCGAGCGTTGTGGGGTACACCGCCTGGGTTGAAGACACCTGAACGACCAATAACGCCTCGCTATCTGGTTTCACCAGCGACAGTTGCCCTCATGGAGGAAAAATACCAGACGTACTGTTGCCAGACACCTCCCAAGCCAGTAGTCTCCGTGCCGCCCACCAATGAGACAACAGTCGATGTGGGACCCACGTTACACAGTCCCGACGCAGAAGCATATCTGGGTTTCAGGCTTCTACAACTTTTTGGTGCTTCTCCGGTGCCTGACTTATTGTCACCGTTGCCAGCGACGCCTGAAGCGAAGAAAGCACCCTTTGTCAATGCCTCCCCTCCGACGATCTCAATTCCTTCGCCGCCTCCCGCACATGGTACCTCAACTCTACCAGTTATTTCTTTTCTGTCTCATTTTTCCTTGGACATGCCGTTCCTTTGCTCGGACCCTCCGCCGCTGCCGACGATTCCGCCGCCGACCGTTAAACCTCGTCTGGCAAATCCTGGGGCCTGGGTGAGGAAGGAAGGTTCGCTGGGGAAAGGAGTCCGGAAGAGGCGACACAGGAACAAACGAGTCCATGTGCGGGTCAACGGAGTGAGCGTCGTGATGACTCGCAGGGAAGCCGAGATCCACCACGCAAATCTGAAACGTCAGAACAATCAGTGATAGTGCGCGTCATAGACATCGTAAGTGGTGATAAACTGACGAGTGGTAGTTTTTTAATTTTTAAATTGATAGACTGTCAAGTGTTAATTTTTGTTTTAAATTTAATTTTCCGTTCCTGTACTTTTGATATTTAGTTGTTAGGGTTCAATGTTTTCTTTTAAGGGGGGGGGCTGTAACGAAGTCCCTCGTTAATTGCACAAATTAACATTTTTAGTCCATTATTAATTTATTTAGCAATGTTAAATTAAAAGAATGTGTGTTATTTTGTTCAAATATTGTATAAAATGTTTTGGACGGACCTGTATATATATTCATTTGTAATGATCATTCATGTTATTTGTTTATTTTTCAATGGAAAAGTACCGAATGTATACGTCATGCTCGTAGTCGCGCATTTCACGTCCGAATCGCGCGCAATTTGTATGTTTTGAACAAGTTTTTCCTACAGAAATAGGGGGGTTTACGGATATATAAAGGCACCAGCAAGTGTGTCTCTTCCATTTTATTCTCCTATCTTTCCGCTACCTTTACCTTTCTTTACTCAGCCTTGATGGCGTGGGAAAGTCTGGTGATAATCCTAGAGACGTATTATATTCAGGTCTTATGCGCCGTGAAATAATCGTTTCGAAAGTCCGCTAAAACCCGTCCGAAAGTGTCTTTTCCATTCAGACCCGGGGTCGTGGAGGAATAGACATTTTACCGCAGCAACCTATAAATCCCGTCGAAGTCAGGCTATAAATGCCGTGACCATATATCTCCGCATTTAATATTTGTATTTTATTTTCAGAAATGTTAGATTTCAAATATTGTTTGTAACGCGCCGCATAAGTTCAAATATATTGTTCGCGCTCTGTACCACAAACAGAGAGATAATAGTACTTCACCGTGTAGACGTTCAAAATCCGTGCCGGTTGAATAAATTTTAGTCGCAACAAATTTGTAAAGATTCTTCTGCGAGCATGATAACATACGAAAATTAGTTGTAAAATAATTTAAGCAAACCTGAGCATACATTTCAATTGAAGCCGACCGACGTGTATTTTATTCCAAGCATCATTTTGTTTATGTTTTTAAACGGAATATTCTGGGACCCGTAAGTGTTAATTCAGGGGCTAAAAATGGGTAAACGTTCTCGCTTAGTTTCATACATGACTTATAGAGGTCATTGACGTGTATTTATTTTGTATACTACTTATGTACATAGGCTTTGTAAATTTGTAAATTAATATATTAAACGAAATTGTGTATCAATTGTGACCATAGTTTAATTGCTGAATTGTTTATTTGTTTGACATGATTTAACAATGTTTTAATAGAAATAAAAGTTAACTGTTATGTACTTTTCAAATGAATTTCTAACCGTGTGTTTTTTTTTACCTTTACCGTTTGACAATGAGATAGAGAAAGTAGTATATTCAAGAGTAACGAATCATATTAAAACAATAAGAAGTACTCACGTTTTTCTCCACTGAGTTCGCTGTTGAGCAATTGGTCTTTTGTCCCAAGGCACCACACTATAACCGCCATATTTCTGATTTAATTTAAACTGTCCGAACATGTTGACATTGAGGTCAACGGCACGTCCTTTATCAGATCATAACATTGAAGCCTGAACAAATAGACAGCCAGGAGTGTTGTGTATCTTGGTGTCTTGGCGACATTCAGAAGACAAATTCTATAACCGGCTAGTTTGCCCCTGGTGTTATATAAGCAAATGACACTATGTTATAAATAAAAGTAAGCTAGCCAGGTTATAGATGGCGCCCAACGTGGGGCCGCGTTTTAAGAGATTTAAAAATTAAATTCCGACATTAAATTCCGCCGTGTTTAATAAAACTGTTTGACTAGGTTCACAGTTTTCCGCCAGATATACATGTATACTTATTTTATTTTAAAAAAAAAAAATAGGATAGGAAAATTGATACACAATTTATGTACATACATAGAGATAAGTTTTTATTAAAGGATAGTAAAACGTACATATTCTTTATTAATTGTGAGGGAGTAAAAGGATAGGAGAATAAATTGCAACTACAATACATTTTTATTTTATTATTATTTTATTTTTATTTGGTACATTATAAATTATAAAATGACTGATACAGACAAAGGCAAAAATCCAAACCCTCTTGGGTGGATATATACTTTGAAAAAAGAGGACTTAAATGCCGCAGCAGAATCTTTAGGGTTAGACGCTACCGGTAATGTCGAGGACGTACGTAAACGCATTAGCACCTTTCTGAAAGAGGGTAAAACGGGTTCAACGAATAAAGGAAACACTCCACCGCAAGTAGTCACTAACGTTCAGATTTCTTCCGCGGAAATCTGTGCACAAATAAGAAAATGGGGTATCCATTTTAATGGCAGCTCGGACGCTGTATTTTTCCTGGAAAGAGTCAAAGAACTTCAAGTATGTTACGGGATTAAAGATGAACATATGCTCCACGCGTTGCCTGAGCTTTTTAGAGACAAAGCACTGCTTTGGCTCCGAAATAATAAAACATTATGGGGTACATGGGACGAGTTCTTAGAAGACTTTAAACTTCAATATCTTCCGCCTCGGTATAATTTTTCAATCGAAGAAGAAATACGCGCTCGTTTGCAAAAACCAAAGGAATCTTTTAAAGATTATTTAACCGCCATATTAACGTTAATGAGACGCGGCCAAGATATGTCCGAGGGTGATAAATTGGAACGTGTATACGGTAACATGTCACCTAGTTACAGAATGTATATACGTAGGGACGCGATACAATCCCTCCGACAATTATCTAAACTCGCTGCCGACTACGAATTACTGCTGGAAGAGCAGGCGCGCTTTTGTAAGAAAGAAAGTACGCTATCAGCACCGGAACGCCCGCCCAGCGATAAACCCAGTACTTCGCGTTCGCATCATTTGTCATATGTTGCTCAGGATAATAAGCCTCGCCAATTTCCTGTACCGCCGTCGCCGTTACAAAAATTATCACATCCGGAAAACCGTTGCTGGCGATGTGGCAAAGAAGGACATACGCGTGGTTATTGCCGTAACCCATTTAAAATGTTTTGTTCACGGTGTGGCAAGTTAAATGTACGTTCCGTTGACTGCCGATGCCAGGGAAACGCCGAGAAGGGCGGTCTGCAGGCAAAGACCGTCCGCAAGCAGTAAAACCGCCTGAATCCGCAAACACGTGTATCAAAGACTCGACAGTGCCAGACAATCGCGTGTGGATCCGTGTACACATACATAACCAGAATTTACGAGCCCTCGTGGACAGCGGAGCGACTTCGTCGTTTTTGTCCGAATCAATAGTTGCCCGGTTGTTGAAAAATAATGAACAACGCGTCTTGAATAAAAAATCCAAAGTCCGCCTCGCAAATGGAGACGTTGTAGAATCGCCTGGCTCAGTTTTATTACCGGTCCGCATAGGTAGCCGAACTACAGACGTTAATTTTGTAATTATGCCGAAGAGCCCGTGCTCAGTTATTTTCGGAATTAATTTTCTCAAGGAAATTGGGGCTGTTCTCGATTTTTCCGAAAGGAAACTGTACTTTAAGGGAGACAATGCAGTCTTTGCCGCGAGCTGTGGGATCTCCGAAGTACAGGACCGCCACGAGACCGCCTTAAAAAAATTCCTTGACCAAGAATTAAGTAAATTTACTACCGTGCCTGGTCGGACGAATTTAATACGTCACACAATCCGTTTGCAACCGAATACCGCCCCAATAAAACAACGATATTATCCATGCAACCCGAAGAAGCAAGCACTAATCGACGCCGAAGTGGACAAGATGCTACGAGACGGTATAATAGAACCCAGTAACAGTCCGTGGAGTTCTCCTATCGTCGTGGTCACGAAAAAGAACGGTGGCGTTCGGTTTTGCGTCGATTTCCGCAAAATTAATTCCGTATCGATTAAAGATTCATATCCTTTGCCGTACATTTCAAATATTCTTGACAAACTCCGCGACAGTAAATATTTTTCGACGCTTGATCTTAAAAGTGGGTACTGGCAAGTGGAATTAGAAAAAGATAGCAGACCCGTGACAGCTTTTACAATTCCGGGAAAGGGCCTATTTCATTCTGTGTCATTACCGTATGGATTACATAGTGCGGGAGCGACGTTCCAACGCCTATTAGATTCGGTGATAGGTCCTGAAATGGCGGAGTACGCATTTGTATATCTGGATGACATTATTATTTTAGGCAAGACTTTTGAGGAGCATTTGAAAAATTTAAGTAATGTTTTCGCGCGTTTACGGGAAGCAGGCCTTCAACTTCAACCAGACAAATGTACTTTTGCCAAGCAGGACATAAAATATTTAGGTCATGTTGTAACACCGGACGGAATCCGTACAGACCCGGACAAGATCGCTGCTATTTTAAATGTACCGCCGCCGCGAACCAAGAAAGAAATACGTGGTTTCCTGGGACAAACGTCATGGTACCGTCGGTTCGTACCGAATTTCGCACAACTTACCGTTCCGCTCATAAAATTAATTAAAAAAGATGTGCGTTGGGAATGGACGACGGAACAAGACGCCGCATTCGCCGCCGTAAAGAAAGCACTGACAGAGAGCCCAGTTCTCGCGTGTCCGGACTTCTCCAAACCATTCCAATTGCATACCGACGCCAGTGAGAAAGGTTTGGGAGTCGTTTTAATACAAATAATAGAGGGTGCCGAAAGAGTGATTGCCTATGCCAGTAGGACTTTAAGTAAGGCAGAATTAAATTATTCGACGACCCAGAAAGAAGCTCTTGCCGTTGTTTGGGGTATCAAAAAATTTAAGTACTATTTAGAATTTTACCAATTCACCGTTATTTCCGATCACCAGTGTTTAAGGTTCCTGAATGACTTGAAGAATCCCTCAGGACGACTCAGTCGATGGGCTGTTGATTTACAGCAGTATGATTTTGTCATTCAATACCGAAAAGGAGCGATGAATAATTTAGCCGATTCTCTGTCCCGAGCACCGCTTCCTTTCAAACACGAAACCGATGAAGATACCTGTGCCTTGTTAGAAGAAACGTCTTGTTCCTGGTATAATAAGAAAGTTTCGGATGTTCAATCAGATCCTGAGAAACATCAAGAATACCGATTAGAAAATGGCAATTTATACCGACACATACCTGATACACAACATACCGAGGGAGTGCGCTCATGGAAATTGTGCGTAGCTACGCCTGATAGAAATGACGTCCTGAAAGAAATCCATGACGCTCCTGAAGCTGGACATCTTGGGGTCGCCAAAAGTATAGCGAGAGCCGCTTCGTTATATTATTGGCCAGGGATGTTTAGAGACGTCCGCCGCTACGTCAATCGATGCCAATCCTGTAAGCAATATAAATTTAACCAGGGAAAACCTCTAGGCCAGATGTTATTCTCACCTGTTGATTGCCCATGGGAACAAGTGAGTGTGGACCTCCTCGGACCTTTTCCGCGTTCCAAGAGAGGATATACTTCATTGTTGGTAATGCATGATCGATTCACGAAATGGGTAGAGTGCCAGCCGCTACGCTCTGCCACATCACGAACCGTCATCCAGGCGCTGAAGGAAAAGGTAATCTATCGTTTTGGTTGTCCGAAGATCCTGTTGGCTGACAATGGTCCGCAATTTGCCAGTCACAGTTTCACCAGTTATTTTAATGGATTAGGTGTCAAGATAAAATTTAACGCTCCGTATGCTCCGCAATCGAACCCTGTGGAAAGGACAAATAGGGTATTAGGACCTATGATTGCACAATACATCAATAAAGATCATAGAGAATGGGACCAATACCTACCTCAGTTTGTTTTCGCCATCAACACCGCTAAACATGAGTCTACAGGATTCACGCCTGCCTTTCTTAATTTTGGTAGAGAACTCATGCCGCCGAGCTCTCTGCGAAGAACCGCTGATGGGCAGTTAATGGATCCTGCTCGACCGAATACCGAAGAATTGGCTCAAGAATTGTCGAAATTGGACGACTTTTTCAAGATCGTCAGAATAAAGTTGGCTCAAGCATTCCAGAGGCAAAGTAGGCCCTACAATCTGAGACATCGTCCTTACCGCCCTCAGATTGGACAATGGGTATATCATCAGGCACATAATTTATCCGACGCCTCTAAGAAATTTACCGCAAAACTTGCTCCGAAATTTGAGGGTCCCTCTAAAGTTATCCAGATCCTGTCCCCGTCTGTTCTTATGTTACAGGTACCAAACAGACGAAAACCCGTGAAGGTACATGTGAAAGACATCAAGATTCCGTCCGCAGACGAACTCCAAACCGATCTTCCACCTCCAAATCCGCTGGAAGTAGTGGGGGAAGGCCAGGAGGATATATAAACTCGTGTGTACCATCCAGTATACACAGTCGATGCAATGGGCACTTCCAAGCAACCAGGGAAGATGACCGCTCCCCGTCCATTGGTATCTCCGCCGCCATCCGCCATGGATGAACGATATCGAGCGTTGTGGGGTACACCGCCTGGGTTGAAGACACCTGAACGACCAATAACGCCTCGCTATCTGGTTTCACCAGCGACAGTTGCCCTCATGGAGGAAAAATACCAGACGTACTGTTGCCAGACACCTCCCAAGCCAGTAGTCTTCGTGCCGCCCACCAATGAGACAACAGTCGATGTGGGACCCACGTTACACAGTCCCGACGCAGAAGCATATCTGGGTTTCAGGCTTCTACAACTTTTTGGTGCTTCTCCGGTGCCTGACTTATTGTCACCGTTGCCAGCGACGCCTGAAGCGAAGAAAGCACCCTTTGTCAATGCCTCCCCTCCGACGATCTCAATTCCTTCGCCGCCTCCCGCACATGGTACCTCAACTCTACCAGTTATTTCTTTTCTGTCTCATTTTTCCTTGGACATGCCGTTCCTTTGCTCGGACCCTCCGCCGCTGCCGACGATTCCGCCGCCGACCGTTAAACCTCGTCTGGCAAATCCTGGGGCCTGGGTGAGGAAGGAAGGTTCGCTGGGGAAAGGAGTCCGGAAGAGGCGACACAGGAACAAACGAGTCCATGTGCGGGTCAACGGAGTGAGCGTCGTGATGACTCGCAGGGAAGCCGAGATCCACCACGCAAATCTGAAACGTCAGAACAATCAGTGATAGTGCGCGTCATAGACATCGTAAGTGGTGATAAACTGACGAGTGGTAGTTTTTTAATTTTTAAATTGATAGACTGTCAAGTGTTAATTTTTGTTTTAAATTTAATTTTCCGTTCCTGTACTTTTGATATTTAGTTGTTAGGGTTCAATGTTTTCTTTTAAGGGGGGGGCTGTAACGAAGTCCCTCGTTAATTGCACAAATTAACATTTTTAGTCCATTATTAATTTATTTAGCAATGTTAAATTAAAAGAATGTGTGTTATTTTGTTCAAATATTGTATAAAATGTTTTGGACGGACCTGTATATATATTCATTTGTAATGATCATTCATGTTATTTGTTTATTTTTCAATGGAAAAGTACCGAATGTATACGTCATGCTCGTAGTCGCGCATTTCACGTCCGAATCGCGCGCAATTTGTATGTTTTGAACAAGTTTTTCCTACAGAAATAGGGGGGTTTACGGATATATAAAGGCACCAGCAAGTGTGTCTCTTCCATTTTATTCTCCTATCTTTCCGCTACCTTTACCTTTCTTTACTCAGCCTTGATGGCGTGGGAAAGTCTGGTGATAATCCTAGAGACGTATTATATTCAGGTCTTATGCGCCGTGAAATAATCGTTTCGAAAGTCCGCTAAAACCCGTCCGAAAGTGTCTTTTCCATTCAGACCCGGGGTCGTGGAGGAATAGACATTTTACCGCAGCAACCTATAAATCCCGTCGAAGTCAGGCTATAAATGCCGTGACCATATATCTCCGCATTTAATATTTGTATTTTATTTTCAGAAATGTTAGATTTCAAATATTGTTTGTAACGCGCCGCATAAGTTCAAATATATTGTTCGCGCTCTGTACCACAAACAGAGAGATAATAGTACTTCACCGTGTAGACGTTCAAAATCCGTGCCGGTTGAATAAATTTTAGTCGCAACAAATTTGTAAAGATTCTTCTGCGAGCATGATAACATACGAAAATTAGTTGTAAAATAATTTAAGCAAACCTGAGCATACATTTCAATTGAAGCCGACCGACGTGTATTTTATTCCAAGCATCATTTTGTTTATGTTTTTAAACGGAATATTCTGGGACCCGTAAGTGTTAATTCAGGGGCTAAAAATGGGTAAACGTTCTCGCTTAGTTTCATACATGACTTATAGAGGTCATTGACGTGTATTTATTTTGTATACTACTTATGTACATAGGCTTTGTAAATTTGTAAATTAATATATTAAACGAAATTGTGTATCAATTGTGACCATAGTTTAATTGCTGAATTGTTTATTTGTTTGACATGATTTAACAATGTTTTAATAGAAATAAAAGTTAACTGTTATGTACTTTTCAAATGAATTTCTAACCGTGTGTTTTTTTTTACCTTTACCGTTTGACAATGAGATAGAGAAAGTAGTATATTCAAGAGTAACGAATCATATTAAAACAATAAGAAGTACTCACGTTTTTCTCCACTGAGTTCGCTGTTGAGCAATTGGTCTTTTGTCCCAAGGCACCACACTATAACCGCCATATTTCTGATTTAATTTAAACTGTCCGAACATGTTGACATTGAGGTCAACGGCACGTCCTTTATCAGATCATAACATTGAAGCCTGAACAAATAGACAGCCAGGAGTGTTGTGTATCTTGGTGTCTTGGCGACATTCAGAAGACAAATTCTATAACCGGCTAGTTTGCCCCTGGTGTTATATAAGCAAATGACACTATGTTATAAATAAAAGTAAGCTAGCCAGGTTATAAAATTTCTTATAATTTCTTTCTAATACCCTCCATCGATTCGAGCAATTTGTAGCTGTTATCATTATCTTCAAATCCCTTTGCAATTTTTGTGCATTGACGTCCCACATCTTTTTTTGCGTACGGATCTTCATTGTTCCTACATCTTTTTTGTGAATAGCATATAAATCTATTAATTATTTTGTTTGATGTTGTGTCCACTTAAAGTCTATTTTATCTTCGTTTGGCGTTGCAAATTAAAAATTCTTCAATATCGATAAATGAAATTTTTAATTAAAAACAGCAGCGAATTCTAATATTATGTAATTATTAAGTTCATTAACGAAACGACTTATAACTATTTAATTACAATCATGAAATTTCTAATTTTGCACATTGTATTAAATTATTCTACGGATACGACTAAAATGTATATCCCGATAACTTTATACTATTCTCAATAAACGTTATTATTTTGCTATTGCCATAATAATTACTAATATATCCTTGAAAAATGAACTTACCTTCTTGTATTTCCATCCTAACCTGTTAAAAATTATTTTTACTTCAGAATTGTCACAACCGTACGCCCTCTTCTGCAGTTCAATTAAACTATACTATACAAAAGCGTTCCAACCACATCAGTCACCGATTCCAGTCAAAAACCAGTACAATATAGACGCATGCGCATAAACTGATGCATGCATCGTACATAAACCGCTGCTTGGAACAAACCTTATAGTCCAAATACTATAGTTATACTACGGTTGGCAACACTGGTCTGAACGTACCAGCTGTAGCATATTTGATTTAATACTGGAAACATCTGGGGTACGTTCGAAAATAAAGAGTGTGGTGAGATCGAGATGAGGGTACGGGTTATATCACGTGACATCAACTTCCCTTAAATTCTCGAACGACGTTCACAGTAAGATCCAGCGCGAGCGTTTGTCAGTTTTAAAAGTAAGTTTATATGTTGTATTCGTTATAAGTTGTAACAACGCTCTCAAATTTTTTTATGTTCATTTGATAGGCACAGTGTATTAAAAAGTATGGAACAACAAAATCGTAAAAGAATATATATTGCAATGGCTGTGTGTCTTGGCAAAGAAATGTTATACAATTGAAATAGAAACTTATAAAAGAAGAAAGATTTTACGCATTGAAACATATGTAGAAAAGACAATCCCAGGACTAACTACTCAACAATTTCAAGCACATTTCCGAATATCCAGAGATTGTTTCGATTATTTATTACCATATATACACTATATTATAAATAAGAAAGAAAAACATGGAAGAAATACTATTGACACTGAAAAACAATTTTTAGCTGTATTATGGGTATTGGCCACGCCAGTTTCTTACAGGTTAATTTACTTTGGTATGTTATTGTTCATTAACAAATTTTTATTTACAGGTCTATTGGAGAGGGATTTGATTTTGGAAAATCCTCATTATCAGATTCTTTTTTTAGAATTGTGAAAGCAATAAACACATTAAGCTCCAAAGTCATTAAGTGGCCAAGTCATGCAGAAATCGAAAGAGTTTCAAGAGACTTTTTTAATATTGCAGGAATAGACAGTGTAATAGGTGCCATAGATGGTCCTTTCATTCCTATAAAAGCTCCAAAAATGAATCCGGAAGTCTATGTAACTCGGAAATGCAACCATGCTATAACGCTTCAAGCAACTGCAAATACTAAATTAGTCTTTACAGATATATATGTGGGTTATCCTGGTACTGTGAGTGATACTAGAATTTTTCGCAATTCTCACCTATATATTAAAGTAGAGAATGAGAAGCAGCAATTTTTTTATAACAATGATTTATTCATTATTGGTGACAGAGCATACCCATTATTAGATTGGTGTATACCAATGTATATTGATAAAGGAAACTTAACACCTGCTAAGAGAAATTTAAATAGATTGTTTTCTCAAACGAGACAAGTTATCGAACGTGCATTTTCTTTATTGTTTGGTCGATTTCGACGTCTCAAGTATTTAGATATGAGTCGGACTGATTTCATACCATCAACTGTACTAGCTTGCTGCATTATGCATAATATTTCATTAACCAGGACCGATATATATATATATTGATGAATATATCAATGCTGGTGTACATAATGTACATGGACACGAAGACTTTCAAAATGAATATGAAAATCGTAGC
This sequence comes from Amphimallon solstitiale, assembly GCA_963170755.1. NCBI lineage: Eukaryota > Metazoa > Arthropoda > Insecta > Coleoptera > Scarabaeidae > Amphimallon > Amphimallon solstitiale. The sequence goes on along the minus strand of OY720677.1, from coordinate 46,570,207 downwards.
CATGAAAAGCGGGATGCAATTTGCAAAAATTTATATAATCATAATTAAACTATTTTTGTATTATGATGAATGTACATGATAAATTTATTTAATAAAGGCAATTATGAAAGAATTTTTATTCTTATTTAGAAGTTTCTTAAATGTTAGCACCAAAAATCATAATTATCATCACAATACCTACTATAAAATAGTGCATTAATGCTTTTAACGTCTTTAGTATTGATTAATACAAATGTGCTTAACTTAACATTATTTCTTTTCATATAAAAATAAAACAACATATTGCTGTGACTCTTTCAAATTTACATATAAATAAAATAAATTTAGTTTACTTAATTAAGTCGTAACTGGGAGTCAAGCACGCATCCTAGTGCTAGGCCTTATGCTAGACTATGATACGGTGAACTTTCTGCTGAAAGGTAGGTTAAGCAAAACATTCTACATGTAACTAGCTCAGTTTGAAAATAAATAGTTCTCTCAGGGGCAGAAAATATGACTTGATTCTCCTTCTCTTTAATCATCTCCAGGTCAGGTAAAGAAATAAAATACAAAATAAATCTTAATATCTAATTTATTAAAATAAAATAATTCTAAATAAATTCAAAAGTTTTAATCTACAAATATTTACACATCCAAGATCAATATTCGGTCATAATTCAGATTTATACATCATAAACAATAAAATATTACGAGAAATAAAGAATAAATAAAATCATCATGTCGTGCTAGCTTATATCTAAAATGTGAACGTGATTATTATTATTAATATTTGTCATAGATACATGTAAACAATCAAAAATTAAAATAAATTAACCATGATGAATTGTACTGGAATATAAATAAAAATAAAATTTGTGCGGTCTACTACTTGTTAACAAAATATAGACATTAAGGAAGTGGCTTTGCCCTAATTAGTCCTGTCCGGCGCCTTTTCTCGCTCCCAACACAGTACCATCAGTAACAAATTCACACAGAAGAGTATCCCAAAGTTCCACCCTACGAGCATGTCATTTTCAGCTCGTCGGACGCAACCCGAACATACATCATCATGTGCACACCCCTTAAGGAATATATATATTTTTAATTAAATAAATAAAGTGAAATAAAACAATGTCTCTGCGTATTCAATAAATTAACTCAGCCCTGATTAGTTCTGCCTGGTGCCTTTTCTCGCTCCCAAACGCAGTACCACCAAGACCAATTCGTGTATATCAAATTCACCAGGACTCCATGCTATGAATTAAATAATGACATAATTCATTTCACACATCCCTGATGTATTATTCAACACGTTAATATTGAACACCCAAATACAACAAAATATACTTAATTCTCATATCAAAAAGAAATAATATATATATACATTAAAAGAAAATAAACTTTACCTTTTTCACGAAATTCCAATACAAAAACACCACTACAAATAAAGAATTTGGAGACGCCACTATACACACATTTATAACAAATATTGTTAATCACCTTAATTCTTCATACATCGTATTAAACTCTTCCATAATTTTCAATAAAAGATTTTATTCACTTAATATATATAACCTATATACACATAAACAAAATTATTAGTTTCAAATATCCTTTGTAGGATGAATAAATTTAAAAGAAAAATAAATTATACGGAAAAGAAAATGATTATGTTATTCAAAGTTATCATTACAAATGCTAGAAAGTTTTGTCATAACGTACGGCATAGTACCCTACATGCAAAACAAAACCCTCTAGAAAGAAGAAAATAAAATGAAATTAAATAAATTCAAACACCGAGTTCATAAAATAAAGGTATTTCATACATAGGTAGTTATTCGAATACATCTAAACATTTTAATGTAATGCGCGCAGCATGTTTAAAATAAAATTATTATAAGTGTAGAATCTTGTAAAAATTTTATAAGTATTGAAAATCTCAAAATTATTCTAAGTCCGGATTTTAAAATAATCCTATTAAAGAAGAGGGAGGAAGTGGTTTTCACCTACTTTTAGACTTGCTAATATTGCGGTTTTCACCAGCAATTGCCGAAATTTTTATCTGTCCGCGCTTTTATTTGTAAATTTCCTTACAAAAACGTACGGCAACTTTCGTTAAGCACGAATCCACCTCCAAAAATTGTGTATCGACGGTGCTGCCCTTATCGGACACTTGGAGAAACAGTGTATTAATAATTCTTGCGAAAGGTAAACAAACATGTGACTATAAATCCGTCTATATATTATGACTCAGCCGAGCACCTGATAAACAATACTTTTTACGCCGGTTGGTCCTTGCCAATGCCAGACGTGTTTGTGCGAGAAAACACCTGCTCGATCCTTTTTACGTAGCATTTAATACGTCTTAAAATTATAACCTTATAAAAGTTTATTAAGATTCTTTTATGTTTTACTTAAATAAAAATAAAGTTTTCATAAATTATTAATACAGTAAATATTTATACACATCATGGTGAAAATGAATAAAGTGAAAATTAATTTAAATAAAACTTGGAATGATACGTCTGCATCTGTTATTTGTATAAAGTTAAAATTGATATTAATGTGAGCAATAGTGAAATACAGATATAATACATAGGATGCTGTCTATCAAACATTGGCCTGGTAAGTAAATAATATTATTTACAACTTTTAAATACAACTTAAAGTTCATTGCCACATCCTTATTATGTTATAAATTTCTTGATTGTTGTTTACTTCATTCTTGAACCATCTCTTCGTATTATTGGGAAGTTTTATTCGTATTTTCTTTGTCTTCCTTACATTCGGAAATAAAGGGAAAACATCCATGATCGTCGGTATGCGTTGGTTAAATTTATCATGAACCCCTTTTACCTTTCCAATTTCTAACGATGATGTATTGTTGACAGGTGGATTATCATACGCGTTCACCCAGCTTATCGTTCCTGGTGATTGACATCTTAAATTGAAGTATAAATGTTGTATCAGTTATTTGATCATCATACAGATTATACGAGGACAATCAAGAAATACACATATAGACGAGTACAGACATAGACATCCAAGAGTACAAAGTGAAATTAAGTGAAGCATTACTTGAACTCAAAGTTATTGTATACTGCTACCCTCTTCGGCCTCGACGGAGGCCCCTTAACACTGCTTGACAGGCCGGATCATGCCTTCCGCAGCCATCCTACACGCTGTTTCGTTCGATACGCGAACTACGGACCCATCTAACAGCATGACCCGCTGCCTCCGTCGAGCCTTGCGACAGGGTACCCCGAGCGTCAAACTATCCCGGCCCAAGATAGAAAAGGCCCGACGCACCGAGGCACAGAAGTCGGGCGAATCCCTCACGTCCGGGAATACATTCCTCTGCTCTTCTGGCCTATAACAGATTCCATTCTCTACATAACCTGGTTACCAATTACATGTACTCCAAGTTATCCCTATTGATTGCTTACTTGTGTAAAATTTATTTATTCAGTTACTTAATTTATACAGATCACGTTTACATTACCTAATTTATTATTGTTCATGAGGAATTTGTAAACTTAAATAAATAAATACCAATGTACATATAGATATAAATATAAATAAATATAAATCAAGAAAAATTCTTACCTTTATTAAGCACTTATGTATATAATATGAACGCACACAATAAGAAATCCTTACTTAACTAAACATAAAATTGCAAGTGATCTAAAATTCATTTATTTACATATTATTATTTATTCAAGATCACTGCATAAATATCCCTATGGGAATATCTGTAATTTATAAGCGAGAATCGCTAATGTCAATGGTATAAATTCAAGATTTCCCATAAATACCAATTAATATACTTATAGATAGCTTATCATATATTTTACATTAAACATAAATATCTGTGAATAAATTTAATTTATTCCTACATTATCTTCGAGATCGTAATCATATAATTTTGAGACATGAAGTCTGCCTTTGACACGCTCATTATCCACTTCTGTTACCTCATAAGTCGTGTCATTTATCGCTCTACCTACACGATAAGGTCCATCAAAAGGAAGGTCTAATTTAGCACATTTATTATGGTCTCTCCGACCTAATCGATAATTTCTTATTACTATCATATCCTCCCTATTAAAGACTTTACGATTTTTAATCTTCGCATTCTCTTCTCCGGTATATTTTCGAGCTCTTGCACGTTGTCGCTCTCGTCCACGGTCTATTACCTCTTCTAAATTTTCCACAGGAGGAGTTTCTTGTCTCCATGGACGTGGTGGATATCTACCGAACATCAGTAGATATGGGCTAAGATTAGTGGTCACACTGGGTAAAAAGTTCATTGTATTTTCAACTTCCGTCAAATGCCTCACCCAGCCCACATGATTCTCATGAGTTCGCATTCTCAAGTGTTTTATAACTTCTTGTATGTATCTCTCACAAGGGTTCCCTTCAGGATGTCTCACTGAAGAAAAATTTACTTGCACATTCATATAATTTAATTCTTGAATGAAGCGATCATTATTGAAATAACTAGCATTATCTACTAAAAGCCTTTGAAATTGACCTATTTCTTCTATAAATTGATTAATGCAAATTACCGCTATGTCGGTATTATATTTTCTGGTAGGATAAAGTTTCACATATTTCGTAAAAATATCTACCATCACAAATACATTCCTATATCCTAAATGTCCAGGTATTAAATTACCTAGGAAATCTGCCGCAACTAAATCTAACTTATTTTCTACCCTAATACTATGTACAACATTTTTATTTACACGATTTTTATATTTACCTAATAAACATAGTTCACATTGTTTATTCCATCTTTCAACTAGACGTTTGTCTTGTTTAGCATAAAATTGCTCCCTAAAAACTAAGAATGTCTTTCTATTTCCAGGATGTCCCAACCTCCTATGAATATCTAACATAACATTCTTTGCCAATTCACTTCCCAATACTAACAAATCATTGTCCCCTATTCTTTTATATAAAATATTATTTACTACTCTAAATCCTCTGTAATTGGGTTCTTGAAGTGCCTTTCTTTTTATGTCTTGCACATCACCTTCTCCTTGACTACGTTCTACGTTTTCCCTACTATATAACTCAGGAGCTACTTCAAAATTATAAGCATTGATCTGATATGATCCTGATTGCTTACTATGTCCAAAAGCTCTGCTAAATGCATCAGCAACAATATTATCTTTTCCTTTTCTATGTCTAATTTTGAAATTATATTCACTTAAAAATAAAGACCATCTATATAGTCGTGCATTAGAAAACCTAGTTTTCATTAAGAAAATCAAAGATAAATGATCAGTTTCTATTGTAAAGAAATTTCCCATCAAATAGTACTTGAGCTTAGAGACCCCATGTACCACTGACAATAGTTCTTTCTCTGAAACCGTATAATGACTCTCGTACCCCTTTAATATCCTTGAAATAAAGCAGATTGGTATCTCTTTACCATCTCTGACTTGGAAAAGTTCAGCAGCAATGGCATGATCTGAAGCATCACACCATAAAATAAATTCTTCCTCAAATCGAGGCAGATTTAAAACTAACGCCCTATAAAATTCCTGCTTGATTCCCTCAAAAGCTTCTATTCTTTCAGGAGTCCATTTAAATTTTACACCCTTCTTTATCATTTTAAAAAGAGTTACAGTCTTATCTGATATCTTAGGAATAAAGTGCTTATAATAATTCACTATACCTAAAAATCCCCTTAACATCTTTATATTTTTAGGTCTTGGGTAATTTCTTACTGCTTCCAACTTCTTTTCCTCTATTGATACAGTTTTACCATCTATCATATACCCTAAATAACTAACCCTATTCTTAACAAATTCACATTTCTCTAAATTAATTTTTAGACCATTACTTTCTAATGTACTTAAAATAATTTTAACAGCTTTTAAATGACTCTCTAAATCTACATTAAATATTAAAATATCATCTACATAATGCGATACATATTCCTCATATGGATCCAGTATTTGTTGCATGGCCCTTACTAGTGCAGCTGTGGCCGTTGATAAACCGAAAGGTACAACCTTGAAGGAATATACTAGAGAATTCATTAAAAACGAGCAATATTTTCTAGAATCCTTGTGTAAAGGTACCAACCAGAAAGAGCTCTTTAAATCCAATTTTGTAAACCACTTAGCATTCGTACATTTTGCCAATAAAGTTTCTATGCTCTGAGGGGCTTCAAACTGTGCTTTGGTACGACTATTGAGCATTCTAGCGTCAAGGCATAAACGTAGTTTCATCTCTTTTCGGTCATCTTCACTTTTTTTAACTACTACCACAATGGGATTAATGAAACTAGACTCTGATCGTTCTATTACACCATCCCTTAACATGTTCTTTATTTCTATTTTTACCTGTTGTTGATACTTATATGGAATTGGATAATTTCTTACTTTAAATGGCTGACTCTCATCAACTTCTAATTTATGTTCATAACCTTTCGCTAGACCTGGGCTATTATCAAATAATTTTGTATGTACTGCAAGAAGATTTTTTACCTCACTTACATATAGCTCATTACAATTCAAGTTAATGTCACCCATATTTATTTCCCGGTGTGAACATTTATTTATTATGTCACCCATATATTTCGTGGCGTCTTTCTTTTGAAGACCCTCCACATGGTGTGTACATTTATTATTTATGTCACCCGTGGCAAATGTGGCCTCTCCTTTTTGAAGAGTATCCACCTGGCGTGCATTCCTTTCCTCGTTTTTTAAACTAATATTTTCAGGATGTAAATCGAAATCCTCATCATACATTTTACTACTTAAATTATTAACTACAATTTCATCTTCCTGCAGATCTTTATTCCATGATATAATTGCCCTTTTTATGTGAAAAGTTTTATCTTCCATGTTTAATTTTGTACTATATTGAGTCAAAAAATCCATTCCAAGTATACAATTATAATTTAAATTAGGTACAATAACAAATTCAGTTAAAAATTCTAAATTACCTATTCTTACATTTACGTAAAATATCTTATCTATAGCTATTACTAATTTTTTTGTGGCAGTAAATAAATTTATTTTTTTAATGGACCTATAATGACCTGAATTTTCTAGTTGCCTATCTACTAAACTACTATCTAAAAGAGACAATTGCGCACCTGTATCAATTAATGCATCTACCTCTATTTGGCCTATGTTTATTTTTACTACGGGTAGCTCTGTGGTTATTTTTTTAATATTCTCAAAGTCGGTCACCCTTTGAGAATCCTCTTCCTTTCTGATTGGTTCTACTAAAAATCCAGAGATGTAGCACCTCCTACTGAGTTGTGTAACCATCCGTTTTCTACCGGAGTTGCACTTCTTATTTCCTTCTTTATCGCTCCTTTTGATACATCTTTCGTTACAGCTTCTGTTTTATTTTCTTTATTTTCTATAATTATGTTATTAAATCCTCGGGTATCTTCTGTTTCATTTTTTCCATATTTTCTTGTTGCATGACCCTCCTGTCTCCAATTATTATTATTATTACTACTACTGCTGCTATTATTACCCATTTTCTTGTTGTTACCATTCTCCACCCTTCCTCCCTGGTAATTATTATTCTGATACCGATTACCATTGTACCTTTGTTGGTGATTGTGGTTATTACCATTATATCTTTGCTGAGCATTATAATAGTTACCATTGTTACCTGCTTTGTACCCATTTTTATTCTGAAATACACTCCTATCTTCCACGTCGTCCAGACGCTTTACCAATTCCAAGAGTTGCTCAACGGTGTCTATACCCTGTAAAGCAACTGCTTGTACTACCTCATGCTCGAAATGATTAGCTAACTGGGTAACAATGTCACACTCCTGGATCACAGGTTGTATATGTTTCAAGAAAGAATATTTCCGAATAACATAATTCTCTCTAGATGTAATGGAACGATATTTTCCAAAAGTAAGGTCATGTCTAATGCGTCTTTGCTGAGTTTGTACCCAGTACTGCCTAATAAACATGTTTTCTAATTCTTCGTACGACTGTACCTCATCAATTACCATATCGTACCATAATAACGCATAATCTCTAAGACACCCTCTCATGAAATGTAATTTCGACATATCATCATGAATACCACGAATATATGTCTTAATGGTTTTAAGAAATGCCATAGGGTTGTCTTTATTATACCCAGAAAATTTTGGTATATTTTCTGTGCCAAGTGATACCTGTTGCGACACCACACAAGGTGTAATTGTACCCTGTTCAACTCTTGTTTTCAAATTCTTAATCGTGTCTTGACAATTTAATGTCATATCCTGTAGCTTTAAAAGTGAATCTGTGCATGCTCCATATTTGACTCTACAGTCCTCGAATTTATTTGTTAGATTTTGAACATCTTTCTGAACTGACATGGCACTACTGTCCACCTTCAGTTCCAAGAATTGTATTTTCTCATCTTGTCCTCCAATCCTTTCTTCTATCTGTCTAAAATTTTCTCTCGCTACACCGGCCCTCTGATTCATTTCGTCTATTAAAAAATTACTGCTATCCTTGCACTTCTTTTCATTTGCTTCAATTTTTTCATTGATCTGTGCCGTGCTTTGTTTCACATCTTCTTTTATTTTATTATTCATTGCAGACATTTCTATTCTACAAGCTTTAATTCTTTCATCAATCTTCTCATTCATCGACTTTACTACAGCTTGTATCTCTAATTTATTCTCATCCAGTTTCTTGTTTATATCTTCTTTATTTTCTTGAAACTTCTTGTTCATTTCAGTTTTATTTTCATCTAACTTTCTATTTATATCTTCTTTCATTTCTATCTTGTCACTTTCCAATTTACAGAAAAGTTTTTCAAATAGAAAATCAAATCTATCTCCGCCTGGCACTTCTTTTGTTTCAATTTTTACATTTTCAGTCACATTTTCATCCTCATCAAGAGGTAGCGTCTTTTCTGAATCTGTCACAGAGGAAATGCCTTGTGGTTCCCTGTACGTTTCAAATAAATATTTGGTATCCATACTACTTTCAGGATTTTCACCCTCGCCTTTATACTCAGACATATTTACTTTATCTGTCCTGGCACTTAAAGAGACTTATTTGTGGAGAAAAATAAATCAAAACTTGACAAAATTTTATTTGTGAATTATATTTATTAATTATTCAAATGCACCTAAAGGTGAAAATACCTCCCTTTAATTATACAGCTATTTGAATATTAAATAATCAATTAATTTTTATCTAAACAGTTTAAAAATGTAGACGTTTTGCCCCACTACGTTGGGTGCCATATATATGCTGTGACTCTTTCAAATTTACATATAAATAAAATAAATTTAGTTTACTTAATTAAGTCGTAACTGGGAGTCAAGCACGCATCCTAGTGCTAGGCCTTATGCTAGACTATGATACGGTGAACTTTCTGCTGAAAGGTAGGTTAAGCAAAACATTCTACATGTAACTAGCTCAGTTTGAAAATAAATAGTTCTCTCAGGGGCAGAAAATATGACTTGATTCTCCTTCTCTTTAATCATCTCCAGGTCAGGTAAAGAAATAAAATACAAAATAAATCTTAATATCTAATTTATTAAAATAAAATAATTCTAAATAAATTCAAAAGTTTTAATCTACAAATATTTACACATCCAAGATCAATATTCGGTCATAATTCAGATTTATACATCATAAACAATAAAATATTACGAGAAATAAAGAATAAATAAAATCATCATGTCGTGCTAGCTTATATCTAAAATGTGAACGTGATTATTATTATTAATATTTGTCATAGATACATGTAAACAATCAAAAATTAAAATAAATTAACCATGATGAATTGTACTGGAATATAAATAAAAATAAAATTTGTGCGGTCTACTACTTGTTAACAAAATATAGACATTAAGGAAGTGGCTTTGCCCTAATTAGTCCTGTCCGGCGCCTTTTCTCGCTCCCAACACAGTACCATCAGTAACAAATTCACACAGAAGAGTATCCCAAAGTTCCACCCTACGAGCATGTCATTTTCAGCTCGTCGGACGCAACCCGAACATACATCATCATGTGCACACCCCTTAAGGAATATATATATTTTTAATTAAATAAATAAAGTGAAATAAAACAATGTCTCTGCGTATTCAATAAATTAACTCAGCCCTGATTAGTTCTGCCTGGTGCCTTTTCTCGCTCCCAAACGCAGTACCACCAAGACCAATTCGTGTATATCAAATTCACCAGGACTCCATGCTATGAATTAAATAATGACATAATTCATTTCACACATCCCTGATGTATTATTCAACACGTTAATATTGAACACCCAAATACAACAAAATATACTTAATTCTCATATCAAAAAGAAATAATATATATATACATTAAAAGAAAATAAACTTTACCTTTTTCACGAAATTCCAATACAAAAACACCACTACAAATAAAGAATTTGGAGACGCCACTATACACACATTTATAACAAATATTGTTAATCACCTTAATTCTTCATACATCGTATTAAACTCTTCCATAATTTTCAATAAAAGATTTTATTCACTTAATATATATAACCTATATACACATAAACAAAATTATTAGTTTCAAATATCCTTTGTAGGATGAATAAATTTAAAAGAAAAATAAATTATACGGAAAAGAAAATGATTATGTTATTCAAAGTTATCATTACAAATGCTAGAAAGTTTTGTCATAACGTACGGCATAGTACCCTACATGCAAAACAAAACCCTCTAGAAAGAAGAAAATAAAATGAAATTAAATAAATTCAAACACCGAGTTCATAAAATAAAGGTATTTCATACATAGGTAGTTATTCGAATACATCTAAACATTTTAATGTAATGCGCGCAGCATGTTTAAAATAAAATTATTATAAGTGTAGAATCTTGTAAAAATTTTATAAGTATTGAAAATCTCAAAATTATTCTAAGTCCGGATTTTAAAATAATCCTATTAAAGAAGAGGGAGGAAGTGGTTTTCACCTACTTTTAGACTTGCTAATATTGCGGTTTTCACCAGCAATTGCCGAAATTTTTATCTGTCCGCGCTTTTATTTGTAAATTTCCTTACAAAAACGTACGGCAACTTTCGTTAAGCACGAATCCACCTCCAAAAATTGTGTATCGACGGTGCTGCCCTTATCGGACACTTGGAGAAACAGTGTATTAATAATTCTTGCGAAAGGTAAACAAACATGTGACTATAAATCCGTCTATATATTATGACTCAGCCGAGCACCTGATAAACAATACTTTTTACGCCGGTTGGTCCTTGCCAATGCCAGACGTGTTTGTGCGAGAAAACACCTGCTCGATCCTTTTTACGTAGCATTTAATACGTCTTAAAATTATAACCTTATAAAAGTTTATTAAGATTCTTTTATGTTTTACTTAAATAAAAATAAAGTTTTCATAAATTATTAATACAGTAAATATTTATACACATCATGGTGAAAATGAATAAAGTGAAAATTAATTTAAATAAAACTTGGAATGATACGTCTGCATCTGTTATTTGTATAAAGTTAAAATTGATATTAATGTGAGCAATAGTGAAATACAGATATAATACATAGGATGCTGTCTATCAAACATTGGCCTGGTAAGTAAATAATATTATTTACAACTTTTAAATACAACTTAAAGTTCATTGCCACATCCTTATTATGTTATAAATTTCTTGATTGTTGTTTACTTCATTCTTGAACCATCTCTTCGTATTATTGGGAAGTTTTATTCGTATTTTCTTTGTCTTCCTTACATTCGGAAATAAAGGGAAAACATCCATGATCGTCGGTATGCGTTGGTTAAATTTATCATGAACCCCTTTTACCTTTCCAATTTCTAACGATGATGTATTGTTGACAGGTGGATTATCATACGCGTTCACCCAGCTTATCGTTCCTGGTGATTGACATCTTAAATTGAAGTATAAATGTTGTATCAGTTATTTGATCATCATACAGATTATACGAGGACAATCAAGAAATACACATATAGACGAGTACAGACATAGACATCCAAGAGTACAAAGTGAAATTAAGTGAAGCATTACTTGAACTCAAAGTTATTGTATACTGCTACCCTCTTCGGCCTCGACGGAGGCCCCTTAACACTGCTTGACAGGCCGGATCATGCCTTCCGCAGCCATCCTACACGCTGTTTCGTTCGATACGCGAACTACGGACCCATCTAACAGCATGACCCGCTGCCTCCGTCGAGCCTTGCGACAGGGTACCCCGAGCGTCAAACTATCCCGGCCCAAGATAGAAAAGGCCCGACGCACCGAGGCACAGAAGTCGGGCGAATCCCTCACGTCCGGGAATACATTCCTCTGCTCTTCTGGCCTATAACAGATTCCATTCTCTACATAACCTGGTTACCAATTACATGTACTCCAAGTTATCCCTATTGATTGCTTACTTGTGTAAAATTTATTTATTCAGTTACTTAATTTATACAGATCACGTTTACATTACCTAATTTATTATTGTTCATGAGGAATTTGTAAACTTAAATAAATAAATACCAATGTACATATAGATATAAATATAAATAAATATAAATCAAGAAAAATTCTTACCTTTATTAAGCACTTATGTATATAATATGAACGCACACAATAAGAAATCCTTACTTAACTAAACATAAAATTGCAAGTGATCTAAAATTCATTTATTTACATATTATTATTTATTCAAGATCACTGCAATATGATCAAACAGAAAAAATATTCTAAGGTATGTATGTATCGTATTCTTTTTTTAGATTGTATATGGTAACATATATTATAATTTCTCTATTAGTTTATTCATCATCTTCTCAAAGGACTCAATTGCCTGTTTTTGAATATCAATTTTTTCTTTGTGTCTGCTTTCTAAGTCGTCTTCTTTGCGACGTTTTTTAGGAGGAGCAGCTTCACTTCCTATGTTGCTTGTACTGGTAGAAAAATCTTCATCTATATCATAAATGAATAAAATTGATAACTAAGCTTTAAAGGTATAATTAGAGTTTACCAAAAATTGCTTGTCGCTGTGAAGATGCAATAGCCAATGGTTGAACATTAGGACATTCCTCGAAGATGCTGTCCATTTCATCGCTGTACTCAAAAACAATAGTACTAGAACCACTCCTTTTTTTTTGCATCCTACTTCATGTATCTCATTTTGAGATATTTGAATTTATTAATACATTGAGTGCTATTGAAATTATAACCTTCTTTTTGTAAACTACACCTTATTTTATTGTATAGTACTGTATTTTTAATGTGGTTGATAAAAAGTCATTGTAGTATTCTTTATAGTAAAATATTAATCTCAATATACCATTTCTTGACCATTTACCAATTGAACTATCTATTGGAGTAGATGAGGTATATATTTCAGAACGCTGTTTTTCCTCTTCCTCAGCATTATTATTATTGTCAATACTAATCATAGTTTTTAAGTTAAAATGATTTTTTAAAGACTCGTTTAACAATGCATCAAAGGTAGTTGATGCTGGAAAATATAACTTTCAGTGACTATAAAACGAAATAATTACTTACATACTCTCATTATTGTAGGGGAAGGTGTCCTAAAATGACGACTCGTTTTTGCTAAGACCATTCAAAATGTCAAGCTGTAAAAAATATGACACGTTTGTCTCAATAAACTTTATTGATAAATTGGAGCAAAATTATTTCATCTCTACCGAAAACGTAAAAAAAAAGTTTTTCGAAAAAATTTAAACTATGTCATTTTACAACCAGGTATATTGTAAAATGACACACACCTATGGGTGTAAAATGACATATGCTTAAAACAAATGGTATAGAAAATCTAGGAACATTACAAAAACAGAATAAATTCTGGAAATGCCCAGAACAACTGATAAAAAATACAGAAAATAAAGAGAATTTCAAAATTAATTAGAAAGAAAAACTCGTTTCACAAAAATATATATGATTTATTTCATAAACTATATTATGTAGCTATTACTACAATGAGAGGGTTTGTCACTGCAAACGTTCGAACATACATATAATGTAAAAACACGAATGAATCTGTATACTACCGATGATGTTTGCTTGGCAAACGAAATGTACATATAGTTTATGAAATAAATCATATATATTTTTGTGAAACGAGTTTTTCTTTCTAATTAATTGTTTAATATTCACAAGTGCTCAATTATCAAGATTAGAATTTCAAAAACTAAAAAAAATCAATTCTTGCAAATTTCACAAATGAATTTTTTTATCTTCGGAGACACTCCGGCACATTCAGTATGTGCCCACTTCATGCAATTCATGCAACTAATCCACGATTCCCTAGACCGTGAATTTGCAAACAAATCGTTACAATAAAGGCAGGCCACTTCATGTTCATTGTCTTCGGCTGCGAAAGGATCTTCTTCTTCTTCATCATCTGTTTGCGTAGTGGAACTTGGATGACCAAAAAACTTTTTTTTTACATTGACGAAGGGTTTCTTTGCTTTCTCGGTGTCTTTTCTTTTCTTCTTTTTCCTTAAGTTCCGCCAAATTTGGAGTAGTTGTTAAAACACCAGTTATTGCTTGCCTTGCCTTCCTTTTTCTAATTTCTGTTATTTCGGGCACTGGAGAAATGTCCTGCAGAGTGATTCTTTTTTTTGGAAGCGTATTTTCTTTGATGCTATTTCTGCCATCAATTTGATCTTGTTCTGATTGCACCGCTTGTTCCACGTCCTCATTTCCCTCTATCTCATTACTGACTGATTTATCGGATTGACTACATATTTCTTTTTCTATACCGTTTGGCTCCAACAATCTCTCTGTGGTCACCGCTGGTTCAAAAAACTCGTCTGGAAAAATATGTGAGTTTGTAGCGCTTGTAGCGTTTTTTATTGTTGCTGCTTTTCCATAAGCAGAAGTAAATAGACCGCCAATTTGATTCTGTGTGATGACTCGCCCTGGATAGTTTTTTAACCAGAGTGCGCATTCCTGACTGTAGAAAGTCTTCAACGGACCAAAGAAAGACACATCAAGCGGCTGAATACGATGCGTGCAGTGCGAGGGGAAGCACATCATGACAATTCCATTGTTTTTTGCAAAAGTTAGAGCCTTTAGAGATTTATGACTGGAGTGCCCATCCAAAAGTAATAGAACTTTTGATTCAAGAGTCATACATCCTGTTTCGTGAAACAAGCCCAAGGACCCTGGAGGTAAGGCATCTAGAAGTTCCTCTTTTCTATTTTTTCTAGGGAAGATCAGAGCTGGCGGCACAAAATTACCTATAGCATTCATGCAGCAGACACATGTAAATGCTGACCTCTTTCAGCGCTGGTTAGAGATCCAACTTGCTTTCGTCCGGTCTTTGCGAAAATTTTGGGGGTCTCTGCACTGTCAACAGACCACTTTCATCCATATTATAAATGTGATGAACATCAATTTTCTCGTTTTCCAGCGTCATTTCCAACGTATCAAAAAATTTTTGAATTTGCGGCCTGTTAAAGGCTGCTGCTCTAGCAGCAGACACAGCTTCCGGCTGTCTTAAGGATATTTCAGGATGTCGCATACGAAAACCTCTTAACCATTCACGTCCAGCGCTGCGATCTTTGAACCTGTTTAGAATACCATTTCTAGTGTTAAATTCAAATGCAAGTTGCTTAATTTCTTTGGTAGTTAACCCAAATAATCTGGATTCCAATAACAATATGTGCCCGACAAGCTCTTTCTCTTCTGCAGTTCTCAAGAGGGAGATTATATTTGTAAATACAAAATTTGGAATTGATATCTACAGCGGTTTGACCGCTATCGTGGTCACACACACACAGACA